>CAUYSK010097695.1:0-126747 GCA_963575035.1 Avahi laniger | reverse complement strand
AGAGAGCTCTCAGGAGATCCTTCTCTTGACAAAGGTCTCCACCACCCTACTCTTGAACCACGTCTCTCTCCAGCTTCTTTCCTCATGCCCTCCGCATGCTAGAAGGACTATCTCCCAGAAAAATAACAATGTGGAGAGTTCTCAGCTTTAAAAAAGAAAAATGTGGAAAAACCTGTGCCGTATTAATGAGGGAAGCCAAGCTGTGTCCCTGCTAGCAGGGACTTTGCTTGAACACGGAGACATGCATGGAGCTAGGTCAAGGACGCCCCCCCACGCACAGTGTGGTGACAAATCCCACTGGGTGAGGCCCCCCTGGCTCAGGACATGACCACTTTGTCCACGCGGAGTTGCAGAAGAAAACCTAGGAATAGATGAAGTCAGAGCACTTGCTGCTTAGCTCAGGAAAAGGAACATGAACTTCAACAAAACCTCAGAAGTGAAGAGAGCTCTGAACATATGACAATTTTATAAAAAGCACACACAGTAAAAAACAAGAATGTTTTTTTAAAAATGGTCAAAATATTAACAGTGACCACCCTGGCATGGCTACCTCTGTACCAGCCAAAACGGAGGAAGGTCAGTCACAAAAGGCCCTTCACTAAGAACAGAAAGAATTTCACAGGTCCAAGAAAAATCTGGAAATGGTACTGAAATCCATATTTTAATGCCCAAACAAGAGAACACCAAGACATCACCAAATGCTATTCTGGGATGTCAGGATGTGGGGAAACAGCAGAGGTCTCGTAAACCAGAGGCTTGTCCTGTAGGCAGGACAGTGGGGCCTGCAGCTCCCAGGCCCTGCGGCTGGCTGGTCAGTGCAGCACTGAGCAGAAAGGCAGGGCAGGTCCTGTTGGTGTCCTGGTGTCACAGACATGGACACTGGGGCTGAGGAGCAGTCTGGAGGCATCCAGCTAACAGGCAGCACACAGGACACTCACCCACAGCTCGCACGGCTTCCGCACAGCACAGCTCCAGGACACGGAGCTGCAGGTGCAGAAGGACAGAGGAGTTGCAACCCTCCTCCTACGCCCAATCCCTGCCTACACGAGGCCCAGCTCGCATCCCTGATGCTGCCTACAAAGGCCATTAGCGCTTGGTTCTCCTGATGATTTTCTTCTGAACTCACTTGCCACGTGGAAAATACAGAGCAGAAGCAGGGGCTTCTGGCTTGGGCTTCTGAATGCAGCAATACAGCCACGGGTGAGACTGGGCCACAGGGCTTTGCCACCTACATGAAGAGACACTGAGGACGACACTGCCCCCCAGGCACAGCCCACCCAGGCTGGGCATGTGGATCCACCCTCGCGGTCCCTGCAGGCTGGAGCTCTTAGCAGCTGAGAAGTGCCACTCTTGAGGATCATGCGACTGCTTGTTAGGACCAAAGGCCAAGCCCCCCTCCTGTGAGGGGCATGGACTCCCCCGGCAGAAGGGAACATTTTCCTCCGTCAGTGTCTGCAGGAAGAGGCCGATCTTGGGGCAGGTTGAAGTGAGGGACATGCCCTCCTCTGTGCGGCCAGGTGCCAGGCCTGAGGTGTCCTGGGGTCAGGCAGGGTGGCCACCCAAGGGGAGGCAGGGCTTGGGGCCAATTCTGGGGGCCTCTGGCCACTCTCGGGGCTGGAGACATCTGAGGGCATGTTTGGGGTTCTTAACCCGTCTTTCTGCGTGGACCACTTTGGCCTCTCTGAAGCCTACAAACTTCCTCCTCAGAAAAATATTGTAAATACACAAAATTAAATAGGATTAAAGAAAAACAATTACATTGCAATAGATTGTATCCCTGGTGAAGAGCCCATGAGGGAGCTCGAGTGACCTAAATTTTGGCATAAAAAGTAAATGTAGGGAAAATGTATCGCGAGCCCTGGTTTTGCAGTCCCAGACTGTCGCAGGCGGCCCGGGCCGCCACTGGTGGTGAAAGACGCCTGCTGCTACAGACCGTCCAGGTCTGGTGGGCAGAGCCGCTGAGGGTCCCATGAGACACTTAGGCTTTGCATTATAGTCAAACACCAAAGGACAGGCTAAAAAGTTAACTAAAATGTGATTTCCAAGTTCAAAGACATCTGAAGAATCACATTTTTAATGGATTTTATTGAATAGATTTTCTTGTATAGAGCATCAACACATATTTTATAGTTTATACTACTTTTCTTATGAAGTGCTCAAATCATAAATACACCCAAAGATATTCTCTCACAGACAGATAATTATAGATCATCAGGGACTTGGCTTTAACTTTGTTTTACATCCTCATAATGGTTTCCCAATGGCCAAAGTCTGCTGTTGATGTAGGAGCTTCTCCCGGAGCCTGAGCGCAGCGTGCGCACGCGCGCTGCATCTCCGCGGGGCACCTGCACGTTCGGAGCGATCGATCGTCATCGCCCTCAGAGCTGTGTGCACAGGCCTGTCTGGGCATGCTGCGATTTGCCCCCCGGTAATCACAGCCCCAGACGCAGGGTGCTGGAGAGGAGCCAGGAGGCAGGCGGCACCCACACCCTGTGCCCCAACCGCCCTCAGGACCTGGCACCACCGCCCCACCCCACGTAGGCCTGAGCCACAGCCCAGATGTGCAGCCCTGGGACCCTGGCCCAGGCCCAGCCCTCACTCCCTGCCCTCTGTGCACACAGTTGCCCCTCTGCCAGCAACTGCCCCCCAAATAGACTGTGGGGAAGTCTCCCACCTAACGTGAAGGAGCCCTGTTGGCTCTGCCCAGGGGCTGAACTCTCAAAGGAGCCTGCCTTCTCAGTTTGTGGAGTGCTTTCCGCCTGTTGCCTTCAGTCTGGTTAAAGGCAGCCCTGATCGCCACAAAGACAGGTCCTACAGAGTCCCGGAGTGAACTCTCTTCCTGGTGGCTTCTAGGGAAGACTCGCAGCCGTCCTGAGCCTCCTCTGCGGCCCACTAGAGCTCCCACCTCCCCAGGCCAAACACTTCACACATTGTCTCATTCTCGGAGCCTGCCCGAGTCCAACTTTCTCCTCCCAGTGACTCCTCTCACACCCCTGGGGTGCCCAACATCAGGATTTCTGCTCCTCCTGTGAGCCCCAAGGACTTCTGTACCCACACAACCCTGTGCAAGGTCCGCTTCAGTCCCTGGTCAAAGATGGGGTCGCTATACTCAACTACTTAGGAAGATCTACTAGAAGAAAAAAATCTCCAGGTAATGAAGTCTCAGCAGTGTATAAACATCAAATATGTCACTTCTTCGCTTTGGGGGCTGTCAAATGGATCCAAAGCAAGAGAATAAATTTCTCATCTCTATGAAAATCAGGTTTCCAAGGGAAAGAAAAGAATGGTGAATGGAAGGAATCTAAGGCCAGGTAAGCTCAGGGAGATATCCTGTCTCGTGCACTTTATCCGCCTGTGGAATGCAGTCATGCTGCCCGCTTCTTCAGGGGAAGGCAAACTGAAAGAGAATGTTGAAGCCTCACTTTCCTGCCACTGCTTTTTACAATGCAGGAGAATTTGATCCCAGCAGCCCTAAGCAGGGGCTGGAGGAGACGCCCACCTCTGGCCCCCTTCACCCCTGGCTCCCGACACTGCCCCGCAGGACACATAGGTGGCTCCAGGCCACCTATGAGCAGTGTGGCAGGTAAGCCCTTGATAAAACCCCTGCTCTGAAACCTTGGCAAGGGCCACTTGGCTTTCAAACATTGCTTTGTGTGTCAAAGCTCTGGCCTTATGCTTCCAAAGGGCACACGATCCAAGTGACTTGGGGCAACTCTTGTGGCTGAGCACTTTGCAAGACGTTGGCAAGGAGGTGCTCTGCCCCTTCCACATACACAGGCACGCGCGAGCGCTCTCTAGCCCGCCCGCCGCAGCCTGGCAGAGCCGGAAGCCTTGGCATGCTGGGCCCCAGGCCTGGACGGCCCTTCCTCCTCCTCCCTCTTCTACATTGTGAGGTGCAGGGGCCCTACTTGCTCTTCCATAAATGTAAGGAAACCAAGGCCCCAGATGCTACGCCTCCAACATGTCACACTGGTGGGCAGCACCTCAGCCTCCCTGAGATGACAGACCTCAGGTGTCCCACGTGGGATGAGAGCACCGTATAGAGGACAAGTGAGCAATGTTACATCTGCATGTTTTGTATCGAGAGCAGTATTTGTATCGTGCTTAATATTATTAGCACATCATTTCCTAAAAGCATCTTCTCTGGTACTATTTTGGTTTCCCTTAGACACTGTCTCCCTTCTTTTATGTTGTTTTTCATAGAAAGGCTTAGTTAATTCTGATATTCGGTGAAAGTTTAAATCATCTAACTTCCTTTGTATCCGTTCCCCTGAAAGCCACAGCCATCGAATGAGATTTGTTGAAATGTGGCAACTGCCCCTGGGACATGTACACCGCAGGGTGTCTGCGGCCCTGCCCATGTCCCTGGTGCCTGTATTTGTGTGTGATAACTTTGTTTTTGTGGGGTGCTCGCTCCGGGCTGGGGAGGGGTCTGAAGAGGCGAGCAAGCAGACGGTTGCACCAGTTACTTGTTCTAGAACGGCAGCTGCTCCTGCAAAGGTTCCAAGCCTCACCTCCCATTGCCATCCTGGACTCCACGTTCTCTCTGCAGCCAGACCGATTGAACTGAACGGCAGGATCTGGGGGCGGAGTGAGTTCGGCAGCGCTGCTTGTAGCGAGGCAACCGAGCAATGCGGCTTCCCACGGCCAGAGAAGATAGGGTTTAGCAATGCCAAGGAGGCTGGGCCCGGTTCCTCCTGAGTTTATTAATTGTGTGTGTGGTACAGATGGGCTGCCTGTGTCTTTGCGGCATGCGACGGTAAGGCACGGTGGCAGCACGTGCCTGCAGAGCGGAGGGCATTCGGCGCAGCCCAGCTCGTCCCGCCTCCCTGCAGGCCGGCCAGCCCGAGGACACACATCCGCGCCCCCGGCAGCACCACGCCACCACAGACCCGTAGTTCTGTAAATATAAGTAGATCACCAAGGGAAAACCGTAATTTAAGTTGGGGAGAAAATTATCTTTTCTTAAAAAAAAATGGGTCCCTATTTTACTTGGATTTGACCACAGACGACACCTGCACCATGTAGGCGGGCGGGGGGCGGCACCAGCCGCCGGAGGAGGGGCTGCCCCACGGGGTCCTGGCCCGGGATGCGCTTGCGAGGGGACTGAGCGGGTCTCTGGGGAAGTCTGTGCCCCAGACACAGGTCCTCTTTGTCTCCCCTCCAGCAGGCAGCAATTGGGTGTATCCACTTGTACACTGCAGATTCGTTCCCTCTTCGCCTCCCGTGTTCCGGAAAGTCTAGCGCGGGAGCCTGCAGCGCCGCACCCAGACGTTCGGTCACAGGACACACACGCCGTCCTGATTCGTGACCAAGTAGCAAATGTTTTATAAGAAGCAGAAGGGAGTGGGTACTGAACGAACTATTTGGTATTTATTGCACTTGAATAATTAGATAATCCTCTAGCAAATTTTAAAAGTAACCTAGGGGCTCAAAGATTTCACATTTTCTGTATTCGTGCCTTACCTGCGTTTATCCGTTGAGGGACCACTGTATGCCAAACTGTTGGTCCACGTTCTACATTTCTCAATTAACCTCATGATTGATTTGACCTGAGATAAGTGGTTTAACTCTGGATCACACGTTATCATAGTGTTAGACTATAATAATTTTAGATAAAATTACCAAGAAAATATATATATGTTATTTTACAAGAACTTAGAGGAGTCCTCACATTTGTGGAATTTGCAATTTATGTTTTGTGTAATTCTATATTCACTCTCAATTTGCAGTCCTCAGTATCTGCTTTTAATAAGTAGGTTAATGAGTTGTCTTACTATTGCAATATGTGCACTTATACTGAGACAGTCAATAAAAGTCTCGAGATACTTTATGAGTTAGTTTCTAAGGTAATTCTATGAAAGGAACACAAGCAACGTATCTTGTTGGGAGCCACTGTAAATAATTTCTACAAATAAAGTATTACATCTTCTTAAAAGGCTTTTCTAAGACTTGACTTATACTTCATTTTAATCATTGAGACATTCGCCAAGCTCTACTGGGCAATTAGCAGTATCAGTGGAAAATATTGTTTGGCAAAGAGCAATGGTGTGCTAGAACCAGCTCATAATGGCTCACAAGAAAACACTTATAAAACTGTTGGGAATTTTGGGAACTATTTGTTAAACTCTGGCATTATTAACTATCAAATTACACGGACTTATAACTTAATGAATTATATTAAATGCAAAGGTAGTAAGAACTCAAAACTCATTGCTGCCTAAACATTTCACTCCGTTTCACCGTGATCTGTGCTCCTGCGGTTGCCGGGGTCTCTCATATGGGTGTGGTGGAAGTGCAGTCCGACAGCCGCTCCTCCAGGGTCCCTGCCCCAGCTCCCACGTCCCCCTGGCAGTGTGAAACCAGCACGAAACCAGCCGGTGTGGGGGCATTTACACCAGAGAAATCAGCAAATGCCACAAACCAGAGCTTGATTTGTTGTTATGTTGAGGGCCTAGACTTAAGAAAGTGAAGAAGAAAATGTTTATAACATTTAGATTAAACTCAAAAGATTAAACTTAAAAGCGTGCTGTGTAGGTAGCTGTTCCATTGTGAAATAGCAGAACAGATTGAGAAACGATTCTTCCAGTGTTCAGAACCTATCATCCAATTCAGCAAAAAAGTTGCTCACATCACTGGAGAACAAGTAAATTTCCAACATACATCTTCATCGTTTCATTTTCATCTTACTTGTTAGCATAATTATGAAAATACCTGCCAACATTCTTGTCGAAATCACATTTGCATATCAGCTACAACACTAGTTTGGCTACCTACACAAGATTTCAGCAAAAATCAATGAAAGCATTCTATGAAATTTATAATAAAGAGTATATTTTCTCATCACATATGATTATTTGTAAATTGCACACAATGTATCTTCACACAAGGATGCTTGATAATAAAGTTACGTGTGTATGTATGCACACTTTTTTCCTGAAGACCTGGTTGTTAAACATTTATCAGCCTGCTGCTTGCTGTGTGTCTGTATTTAGTTTTTCTCTGTGTGTATGAAAATTCTAGCCAACCTAAAGGAGATCTGTTTGCCTAAATATTTTCCCTCAGAAGACAGGAAGGGATATTTTGTATTTACAGAAAGAAACACTGCCAATTAAGAAATAAATTTCTTTGATGATATTTACCACAATAAAAGAACTATTCCCAACAGTCGTTTAGATACTGCCATTCAAGTTGCTCATCAAAAAGTCATCCATGTATGTCTGTTTAAATAATATTCTTGTCTAAACAGTAAATAATAGTATATACCTCGTGATTTCAAATTGTTTAAATAAGGATTTTTCTCCTGGAATTTGAGGGTTTTTTTTAAAGAAATGATATATAAATATATAAATACTCAACATACACTGTACTTTTTCAGCAGAGAGAGCAAAACGTTCCAGCACGTTTGGTGTCCAGATTCTTCCCATGAGCTCAGATGGAAGGGTCAGCCTAACAGAGTAGGGAAGGAAGGGTACAGGGTCCCAGTCCTGGCGCTAGCCCCAATCCCAGAGGGACATTGTCCAAGAAAGCCCCAAAGCATGTTCCAAAATCAGAGACAAAGCTACAGTGAGAGAAATCATTGAGGTGAGCTAGTGGCAAATTGAGACGAGATATAGATGATGCCAGCTGGGCAAGGTACTGCTTAAAAGCCATTCAAGAAATAGCCAGGAACTGGAAGAAACAACCAAAGTGACATAATGAGCAAAGAATGGATTTCTGAGGACAAATATCTCAGGACCAATTACGAACATCAAGTTATATTTCTGGGATTGTTTCCGTTGTTGCAAGTAGGTAGGTGCTTAGCCACAGAAGGGCCCGATACCACGTAGTGAATGATGAACATCTGAATGATAAGCTGGTCCCGCCCCCGAGGTAGGTACAATTGCTTAAGGCTTTATGTTTGGAGAACATGTGGTATGAAAATTTTTTTCTGGCACTGAGTTTAAAACACCAAATTCTGTGCCAACCAGCCCTTCAAGCAGGAGTAGGCAAAGTCCAGCCTTTGTGCCCAATCGCACCCACCCCTTGTTTGTGCAAATTAAGTTTCCCTGCACAGAGCCATGCTCACGCATTTATGTGTGTCCGGGGTTGCTTTTACGTTACAATAGCAGAGCTGAATAGTTGTGACGGAGACCATATGAACTGCAAAGTCCAAATATTAACTGTCAGGCCCTTTGGAGAAAAAGTTTGCTGATTCTTGCCTTAGAGGAATTAATGCAATAGGCAGAATTCTGCTGATGTTTCTCTCTTCCAAATGGTTCCACAGGAGCAAAGCGTGAGTAAGTGATAATTCATTTGTCCAACTGCTCTTTGCTGAATGCCTACTATATATCACTGGGAATAAATATCACCTGCTCCCGCTCGCCCAGGAGAAAGCAGAGGCATAGATGTCCATAATAAACAATGCTCCACGTCACGTCCAGAGGGACCCATTAACTTGAAGGAGCCATCACGCTCAGGATGTGGCAAGTGCAAGGGCCACCTGTTGAGGGAGGTCTCAGGCTTCCCCGGGGAAGACAGCTCTCCCTCCTCTCCCTACTTCTGTGATGAAACCAGGGCCCAGCTGTCTCAGGGCTGAGGGACTATGGATGACCCTGATTCCTCTGGGATGGGGTGGAGGTGTCAGGGTGTCAGCTCAGATGGCAGCATGCATGGTTTCTCCCTTGTCCATGTGCTTCCCCCCTGCAAGAAGGGATGAGTGCACCCTGCATTGCAGGCTGCACCAGGCACTGTGCTAAGCACCTCAAGAGTGTCACTCCACACAGTCCTGGCAGTAAACTGTGCAGCAGGTCCTACTGTTCTCTCCCATCGCACAGGGAGACTGAGGCTGGGAGCCATACAGCTGCCCAGCACCCCCTGATAACAAGGGGTTGTGTCTGTTCAACTTCAAAGCCAAGCTGTTGGGAACTCTGCGCGTCTGAAGCCCAAGGGAGGAAGGCGTTACCAGGAGGAGGAAGAGGGAGTGGCAGACGCAGGCACATGGAGCAAAGCAGAGGAGAGCACTCAGCAGACCCTGCATAGGGCCACTGTGGCACTGCTGCTGGCCTCAGGTGTGGGGACAGCTTGCCCCTCACCCCCACCCTAACCTTCTGGCTGGGGTCCTCCCCACGAGGCTGCTGTCAACCAGGCAGTTCTGGGAAGTGGGAGCTCTGGCCTCTGTCGTATTCTCGGCATCAAGGCCAGCCTGGAAGGGGAAAGAGTCATGCTGGGCAGTCTGCATAGTGAGGTTGCTTGCTCAGATGGTAACTGAGGAAGGGAGAGCTGCTCCAGGTTACCCAAAGACTTGTCGGGCAAATCTGTGTGCTTACTTACAACTTCCGTTTCTTCATTAGGGAGCCAGGGAGACCAGGGTGCAAGACTCAACTCCATCACTTAGTAGCATGTCCTCTTAGAAGCCGGTTTCTTAAGCTGCACAGTAAGGGCCGTAAGGTCTAATTCCCATGGTGGCTGTGATAATGAAATGGGGTCGTGCTTGCAAAACAGCTTCGTATGGTGCTTGGCACACAAGAGACCATCAATAAAACTTTCGTTCTTGTCATTCGTATTATTAGGATAGATAGCATTAATATTACCGAGATTACTAACGGTCAGGTACTATGCTAAGAAAGCAAGATAGAAAGGTGACTATGGCGCAGCCTGTGCGCAAGGACAAGTTGGAGGCAGACGGAGATCCGGGTGGCATGGTCTCTCCCGTGTCACTGCGTTACTGATTCTTTCCTCCCGACCACGCATGTTTGTGCCTGACTACAGATCCTTCCTGCTGTGCCAGCATCCACACCTTCCCCTCTGCGCAGCACCTCTGCGTCCCTGCCAACTGTCACCCACCAAAATTCACCTCTCCTGAGCATTTGCATAGACATTCTAACGGGTGGCTCTGGCTGAACAGGCTGCTTCCTCCAGAGCTCACATTTTAATGAAGACCGTGGATACCTAACCTGCATAGCTGGCAGTGTGTGGATTTCCGATAAGGTGTTAAGCTTGGGGGCAGCGGGCACAAAAGAGTAAATTTGGTGGTCCCTTCCTTTGTGTAGCCTTCCCAAAAGCCATCCCCAAAGCCATCCGAAATAGACAGATGAAACCTCAACTACAACAGGGAGAGCCCAAGGGTTCCCGTACTTTCCAGCCCAACTAGCTCATTGCTCATGAGGACGACACATCACTTGTCCTTCGGTTCACCAGCCTATGAAATATTAACTATTAAAGAATTCAATACAATTGTGTTTCTTCTGTTTATCACATATAAAAAGGGAAAAGGAAGGATAATAATGTTTATTGCAAAAGTACTCATCAGAGTAAATTCCAGGCATTGATCGAAGCTGCCCAGAGGAAAAGTGCACCTTAACTAAAACCTATGATTATACCACCCACCAGGGAAGGTGAAAGGCTCTGTGTGCATCCCCTGTGCCCATCTGTGGAACACAAACACAACCTCCAAGAAAGGCAAATTATAAATATTGGGATTTTTATTTTCTATACATATTCTAAGCCCACTCTGTAAAAGAACATGGATCAGTAAAGGGGAAATGGATTATTTGCATCCGGTCACCTGTAACTAGCAACATACATAGACCAGTTTTCACCAGTGGTGGGCTGGTAAGTGTTTAACAATCAGTTTTTGAAGGATGAGGGAGAGGTGAGGTCCTGGTATGAAGTCTTTGCCCATTTCTGCATCGTAAATGCTCCCAGTGGGACAGAAGTCGCTGACCGTGGAGCTTTGAGATGGCCCTGTCATACCATGAGCGCTGCCCACTCTGCCCAGCGTGGCAGATGGGACCATTCCAGCCTAGGAGCTGGAGATCAGGGCTCAGCCCCCATTGCAGATAGAGGGGACCCCAGCTGGGTCACTTATTCTTGGAACCTGATGTCCTCAACTGTAAATCGGGAGACAACAGCTGTCCTATAAGCTCCATAAGGCTGTCATGAAAGTGAAAGTAGTTCTTTGAGGTAATTTAGCCTCTCAGGAGCTGCTGTGGTGTTTTCGCTATCATTACCGGTAGTCTGGGGCAGGGCCTGGAAGCTACATTGTCTATCTCAGTTAGGGTGCTTACAAATCCTTAATCCTCCTCTGACACCTGAGAGGTGCTCACTGAATGTCCCAAGTAGTGATCTAGCATAGTGCGTCACAGTTTTGTTCACTAGTAAAATTTAACATCACTCATCAGTTTCATTATTATGGCAAACTCTCAATTATCTAGAGTCACTCTAAGAACCCTACAATCATTTGAAAGGAGAGCCCCACACTGCTCTGTGGAAAAGAGAGCTTGATGTGCAACCACACGAAAGCTGTTAGGATAGAAGACACTGCCCCAGGAGAAGAGGGGCTGGCGAGATCTCCAACACTGGCTGGCCCACAGACACATCCCTGTGACCCATCTCTGGAATTCGATTTTGAGGATAGTGTCTTCTATGAAAATTGCACCCCAGATTCCATTAACTCATTTCAGTTGAAACCTTCAGATTATCTAGAAAGTGAATCTGAATTCCTCCCAGTCATGAGACGTTGATCAAGACATTATGCTCTAAGCCTTAATTTGTCTTCATGAAAAATGGGTTAAAATCTATGCCATAAAGCTTGTATAAGAAATAAATATGGCTTTGTAAATGAGAGGAATTTAGCTTATTTTCTGCTCAGAGACAATTTACTATTAATTGACTTTTTTTGTTTCGTGCTAACGTAACTGAAAATGCTGAAATCCCAGTGGGCACCTACAAAACAATCATCATGTAGTAGTAACTAGACACAGACAAATAAAAGCAGGCCAGGATTTTTATTTTTGAATATGAAATTCCTTCTGTGGTTTGAATTTTGGGATTTAGAAAAGTCTTAAGTTCTCTTTGAAATATTCCTCAAAATTGTGGGTGTAGCAATCATAATTTTGTGTCTGCATTTCCATCTCTTCCTGGAAGGCAGAGCATGCCTTTGGTTCAAACATCCACCCTGTGGGTAAGGTTAGCCTTTCCCCATGTCTAGGTGTAAGTGGTGATTAGTGTGAGCCAATGACAGTGATAATACTCGCCTTGCCAGTGGTTTATCTAGCTAGGCCAGTGATCCATTTCTGGCCAAAATAGTGTAAAAGGAGACTTTCTGGGGGGTGCTTATAAGAAAAATTTTCATACCCCTAAGGAGACCTTGATACATATGGCCCATTTCCTGCCCTTGGACGTTCTCAGTTAGGATGTGATCCCAGAAGAGCTGCAGCCAGAGCTCAGAGCTGAGAAAGGCAGAGGGAAGCATGATCCAAACCTGTTCTTAAGACACCCATGAGCCATTGAATCAACCAACCTGAAACGTGTCTTATTTCTGGACTTCTTCTTCTGAGATCATAAATTTCTTTATTGTTAGAGTTTTCTCTTATTTGCAATTCAATCAATCTTTACTGCTTCTTGTCTATATATCAAAGTTATCCAAACATATTAAAAGCAGTGATGCAAACTCATTTAAAAATGCATGTTGCATCTTGAATAGTTTCCTGTGAGATGGGAATAATCTCCTCTCGTCACATGCAGCACAAAGGTTCAGTCAGTTTGATCTCTCACACGTTGAAAATGATCCCACCCGCAGTTCAAGGGGCCAGGCAGCTGGTGAGGGTGCCCCTGGGGACAGTGGTGCGTGCTAGAGCGCTGTCTGTTCTCTCATACGTGTGTGCTTGAGAAATGTTCTAAACAGAATGTGTTTCCATCCACATCAGTGTATTTCTCTAAATCAATAAAATTCTCAGTAAAGAATGGGAAAATGAGGTCAAGAAAGTGATATCACCAGAAATGCTTGCCTGGGACAGATGTGTACTAAACCCACTGGAATGACCTCCCCAAATTAGAGTCCACCAATGGAAGGACATTGAGCATGCACCGTCACATTTAATGATGATATTTGATAAGGATGACCTCATGTGACACATAAACTCAATTAGTTATGTTATTCTACCTTTAAAATGTAGTAGGGAATGTGTCAGAGAAGCTCTAGTATCATACCAGATGCCACAAGTTCGAAAGTTCAGGCAAAATAAAAAAATGTAGTTTTCCTTAATATTGAAAAATATAATGTCAAGACAGATTCAAGTAAACACACGAAGAAACATCTATTAATGTAATAAAACTTTGAGGAATATAAAGAATATGATGACAGTGGACAGAAGAAAACATTTGCATGTTCCAGAGATGCAGAAGAAATTGAAGACAGTTCATGCACATAAAATATGACCCTTTGAGTACTGCCAAGGTCAATGAGACCCAGAGAGATCAGCTTAATCTAAAATTGGATTTGTTCCTTTTTCTTATATGGGCTAGTTCCTCCCTTTCTTGTATATCTGTCACTTTTTTTATTTCTCTAGCATTTCTCCAACGTCACCTCCTTAGCACATGTTTCCTACTTGTCCCAGAAGATAATTGCCGCACATGTTGAAAAATCCAGGAGCGATGGCAGCGCAATGATAAATGACCCCTGTTTTCTGGACTAGTTGTTTTCTGAATTCTTGTCCTTAATAAGACTTTCTTTGCTCCTTTGAGGCTTCACGCTCAGTGGCAGGGGGATGGGGAGATGTGTGTTAGTGCAAATGATCATTTTGAGTCACTTTGCTACACATGAGTCAAACGCCCCCTCATCACGGCTTGTCTTTTCATATTGCTTTTCTCTCAGGATCCTGTACAAGCTATCATCTTCACAAAAGTGAAATGCTGGCACCTAACAAAGTTCAATGGCAGGTTATAGAATATAGGGTTTTGACTAAAGTTTAAAATTATACTCTCAAGGTCAAGGAAGTAAAATCTAAGTCTTTTAGTGAACTAATAGATTTAAAATTCTACTGGCAAATATTAAGGTAATTTCAGCTCCAAATCATCTCTTGAAACAATAATTATAATTGTTCCCTAGGTATGCGATTGAAACTACCATACAACTTCCATAAATACTGATATTTTAAGACATCTTGTGTTGTCATAGAAACAGGAATAGAGTAATGAGAGATTTTTTTAAATCTTTTAATACAAAATAAAGCAGAGTTTCCAGTCAGGAACAAATGAGCATAGACTTTAATTTCTGATGACCAAAATTACAAAAGAAATATCTATAAAAAATGAAGCATCATGATTATAGTCCTATTAGGAAGAAAATGTTATAGTTTAAGTTGCATAAATATTCTCATAACTCCAATTTATTTCATTTACCGTTTTCTGAAAAACAAACTATTTTTTCCTGAAAACTTTCCATGCTATGATTTCCCTCTTTCTCCAGGGACAAAGAGGAAAATCACTTATTTACATTTTGGAAAAATCTTAGGAACATCTGTTCAAGGATTTGGCTTTTAGGAAGAAGCATAAAGTGTAGGAAGCAAAGAATAAAACACTTGTGCCTACACTTTCCACGCACTTCAACTTAGGGTCACTAATCAATAAAGAAAAATAGCCGAATTTATTCACAGAGTTCAGCAAGAAAGATAATTGTGGAAAATAATTGAGCCTAAATGAGAAAATGTTTGAATGAGATAGTGAGCTCTTCTCCAAATACATTATAGGCTTTATAAATCACTCCAGAAACACGTGCTGGGTGTTCTATCTCTGTCCCGTTTCCTTGGTTTAAGACAGTGTATTCATTCCCTGAGAGTAAATACTGAGAGACAGCTGTATATTCTCAATTTAATTTTAAGCCATGTACTTATAGTAATACCTTAAATTTTATAGCTTTAGTCCTCTGCGGACTCAAAGTTCATTCGCACATGTTACCACGCGACACCCAGGGAACGCCAGTGTCCAGAATATCGTCCACGGCAGTTGGGGAGGTGACTTCGCTGTAAGCTTCAGGGCCTGGCAGGGCCTCAGAAATGAAACTCTGTGTCTCACAACTGCTTCCCTGGTCCTGCGTGCACCAGGCTCCACGTCATTCATGTTTCCTTCCAGAATCTTCTGGAACCAGACCCAGGGGAGTCAGTGGATATGATCTACTGACCTTACACAAAGGTCACTTGCATTTTTATGTCTTAAAATTGGAGAAGGAAGGAGTCGCTAACACTCTACCTTGTTGCTTCATGCCAGAGGTCACGGTCAGACCAGTTAAGATAATTCCAATCCTACTACTTCTTTATAGCATTCATCCCCTGAAAACTTTGAGTTAGTTTTTCTCAATAATTGTCAACAAATTTGAATATTAATTATAAATTCAAAGCTATCTATACACTCCCGGTTGTAACGACTACACACTTCCTGTACAGAGCGCCGACCCACTGCTGCCAGACGCTTTGTAAGCTGCTGAGGGAAACACTGCTCTAAGAATGCCGGAAGTGTGCAGAGCACCCTCAGGGGTGACACAGGAGAGCAACTACCCAGGCGGGGAAGGCTTCACAGTCCTGGAAGCCGGTCCAGTCGTGCCGGGGCATTTGCACTGGGCCATGTTCCTGTAGCTGCCATTGTGTTTGAGGGATTAGCACAAAGTGTCACAGGAGCTCGCAAAACGGAAGACTGACCCAGCATGGGAGGGTCAGGAAAGGCCTGGAGGAAGCAGCTTCCCAGTGAGATGCGATGGACTAACGAGTCTGCCAGGGAAGGACCGGAAGTGGCCACACGGGCAGGAAAGCACATCTTCATACAGTAACACAAAACGCCTGACCAGGGGAACAGCCATCTATTTCCAAGGCAACATGCAAGCAGGTCCTGCTCACAGCCTCCCTTCCTTTGAATTGCCTCTCCCAGCTTTTCCCTGAGAGCTCACCTCCCCACCTCAATACAACGGATTTTTCCTTTGCACCAAAAACCGATCACCTCCTTGCCTCAAGAGCACAGTGTTTACACAACCAGTGTAGTTTCTTTTCATTGGTGATTTTTGGCCCTGAGATTATATTTCTTATACTCACAATGTTTTGAATATGACATCTTAAACCTAACTTAGCCCTTTTCTTCCAAAGCTACATTAATATAGCAGGAGGCTTAACAGACAATCCAGGCAGAAATGCCTGCAAGTTCACTGCCAATGCTACAAAAACGTGAATTGTTTTTCTCCACATATGGGGATTTAGTGTTATTGCAGGGTTTCAGATTTTTATGAGCACTTAAAATTTTGGATCTGATAGGGATCTGGGCTCACATTAAGTCACTTCAAATTATTGAAATATCCATTCTCTACCTAAAATAAAACAGTTACCAACCACATCACAACTATGAAGAGTGTGGGCACAGAGGAAGAGTATGTTTTTGGGTATCTTCAGAATTGTGAAATTACCATGGAAAACCAAGTAATCAAAATAAACATATGTAAGTGGGCTCAAAATAACCTGGTTGGATCAAATAATACTAACAAGGTCACATGATTCAATATTGGTAAGGACATCACCTTTTATGCCATGTTTATTCTATTACCTAGAAGAACTAGTGGTTTTAGAAACCATGAAGCCCATCCCAGGTGCCTCAGCCAAGTTAAGAGTAGCTTTCTGATCCTGTGACATGTGGAAACACACGCATTTTGACATTTTGCAAGGAACCTACATTTGTTTTTTCCAGTAGGCCTTCTGATTTGGAGGTTAACGATGAGAATGGTTACATGTGGGTCACTCCAGCACCCCTGCACTGATTTCTAGTGTCTACACCAGCCAGGGCCCAAATAAATTGAGCCCTGGCCCCTGTGTGTTGAGATATTATTATTTCTATGTGTTTAAATAAAAGTTAGGTAACTTTATATTCAGATTCTCCATAGCATGAAAAGACACGTATTAAGGAATAAAAAATAGAATTTTAATCTTTCTGGACATCAAGAATATCTGCAGTTCTATTGAGTAATAAATTATAGATGATAAAATTTTATACAAAGCAAACATGAGTTTTGTAAGCTACTACCTTCTTTTAACTCTGAGATTTAAGGGATTTTTTTTCTTTCACTCTTACCTACCTCTTCTTCTTCCATTCAGTGCTTTACAGCACACTCCCTAGCCCTCATATCAAAAGAATTCTGGCTACTCATAGAGCAACCAATGCCAGGCTCACTCTCTCCAAATCGTAAATCTGCTTCCATATTCAAATTCTCTGTTTGATCTAGATTAACATTCACAAAATAAAATCAAGCCTAGTTTGACCGTACTTTCTAAACATTCAAGAAGAAAAAGAAGTCCTGCACCTAAAAATGGACACGGGTGACAACCTGTGTCTTCAGCCACAAATACTAGGGAGCGGAGAGGCCAGGACACCGTGGGGTGGGAAAATGGGGAGGAACTCAGGCAGGACTCAAGGCGGGATCTCCAATCACTCCAGGGCAAGGCAGGGCTCTGAGAAGGGAAAGAGACTGCCTGAATTTCTCTTCTATGTGGGGATTTAAGATACTTGAAAGATTTTCTAAAAACTCTGAAAGACAAAGGACATGTGAATCCAGCACCTTTGCTGCTTTTAACAGTTTTGATAAATAGTTTTTATAGATTTTATACCAACTTGAAGTGATGTAGGTTAAATTACAAGATTAGATCAATCAGAATTTTAAAGCAACAGCACAGGCAGTTAGCCAGCAAGAGTAAATGCTAACTAACTTGTTTTTCATTTCTTCATAGCTGTTGTTCAGAGACCTATGAACATGTAGGTAGGAGGCTCAGTGCTGGAAGATATACCCTACTGCTTTGAAAAAGGTCAAGAGATGCTGACTCTATAAAATATATCACTATCCAAGATAAGTATTACTTTTGTCATTGTGCAGATGATGGTGATTAATACTAGCATTGTGCAAAACTTTAGAAAACTTAGTAGATACCAACATCTGTGCATAGAAAACATGACATCTGTGTACATACCCAATAAGAAGAGCATGACTCTGATGTATTTAAGAAGGCAAAGAGGCTATCAACTCAGGAAGAAATTAATTATACAGAAGTGTCCTATGCCATGAGCACTACCCTAAGATGTAACATGTCAGATGCACAGAGACATGCGGCGGAACCGGAACAGGTGGCGGTACTCAATGTAAGTCCAAAACTGTGAAGTCTCTGAAGAAGGTTTCATAGCTTGAGTAAGTGTATTAATAATTTAATGATAATAAACAGCATAATTAAATGCTTAAGGTAGACAAAAGCATAATGATGATTATACTATATATATGTATTAACTTTACATGACTTTAGTGCTGATTTCTCTCACAGACTCCAACTGGTGTGTGCCCTGGGGCTGCAACCACACAATGAGAAGCCGACGTTGACACAAGACACCACTGTATCCTTTTCTAAAGTTTCTCTATTCATCACATATAGAATGGCCCTGGTTTATGCATTATTTTTTGCCAATATTGATCTGTCTTATTATCTTTTTGTCTTCAGAACTTAAGATCTGGCATTAAAGACGATTTTTTAAATAAGATATGATGGGATGTTGAAGTTGCAGATTTTTAAAAATATTTTAAGGTAATTACATTGTCAGTTTTCTCAATTTTTAAAAACATGGGGAACACAAGAATCCATTTTAATGGCACTCCTCAAAACAAGCTCAAAGTGTTTCAGATCACACACATTAGTCATTCACGCATCTCCATCTTAAACCTGACCAGCGCTGTTGTCAAAAAAGGGCATCGAAGGGAAATATTTACCACAAACCATTTCCTATTTCATTGTTAGTTGCCAAGGGCCGCCCTCGGCCGCCGCCGGCCACTTGATGATTAGAGAGAAATCAACAAAGGGCGCATCATCGCTGCTCCTGCGCCGCACCGGGCGCCTGTCCAGCGCTGGCGGTGGGGCAGTGGCAGAGTGGGAAGCATTAGGCGCTATTTCTGTAGAAAACAACACCCGCGGAAGGAAGCGAGCCAGTCAGCCCGGCTTCCCTTCCCAGCCAACAGGTACTTGGCGATTTTCCAAGTTTTGTGATACTTGTGTATCATGTAAGAAATGTGTATTTTTCCATTTTTACTAGTGTAACGACAATTATGTCTTCAAACTACCAAATAGTTATGATCTTCTATGTGACCCTAATGTAAGAAAATATTATTTTCTTTTGGAGAAAATATTTAACCAAAAACTGTCTTAAAATTCTCATACTGGAACAAACTTCAGCAAGGACAAAGTATTGCAGATTTTTTGTTTTTAATTTCCAAGGTTAAAAAATCCACAGGATTCTTTAAACAATCTGTTTCAAGTTTTGATCAGTTCTTCTATCTCTTTTAATTGGTTTCTGTAAAATTATACATTATTTTTTCATCCATATATTTCAAGACAAAGTCAGCCTTTTCTTCTTTAGGTTTAAACAGCAACAATCAGCTCAACTCAATACTAAAATTATCTTACAATATTCTTTTATAATTTTATCCAGGTTTTACATGTAGGTCATAAAACTTGATGGCTAACACAGGGATCCTATTCTAAGAAAGGCTTGAAAATGTTACACAAATGTCATCCAATTGGAGAAATGGGTATTTAGTAATGGTATGACAATGAGCAGACTTAAGAAAAACAGGATTTCAATTTTTATAGTATCTCAAAGTCAATTGGAAGTTGGAAATTGCATTCTTTATTTAATACATCTTAGTAAGCACCTACTATTTCCCAAACACCATTCTGTGCAAAGAGATTAATATTAATAACACACAGTCCCTACCCAGAAAAGTCTCAGTTTTCTTAACTAAAAATGAGAAAATAAATGTAAAGTCTCACCACCTCCCCAAAAAAGTTCTAAATAAATGATAGCTACTGTTAGCTATTATACAATATTTATGATATAAAACAGAATATTTTAGTAATATTCAGTCCTTAACCTCACCACTAATTCAGAGAGGCAATTTAAATTTTATATCTGAGAAACTAAAGCATTTATCTTATAATTTTATGTAGTAGAGTCTGGACTGTTTTTTCTAGCAATGTAACTGAACCTACCAAGCCCCTATCTTTTTTTAGGCCTGGGTTCAAAGAATTAAAATTAAGTTTAGGACAGGAAAAAAAGAAACACAATTCTGTCTTTGTGCTGCTGTAAAGGAATCCCTGAAGCTGGTAATTTATAAAGAAAAGAGGATGGTTTGGCCCTGGGTTCTGTGGCTGTTCAAGAAGCACCTGCTTCTGATGAGTGATTCAGGCTGCTTCGGCTCTCCCAGGCAGGGCAGCGGGCGATGTGGAGATCCCAGGGCAAGAAAGACAGCGAGAGAGAGAGAGAGAGAGAGAGAGAGAGAGAGAGAGAGAGAGAGAGAGAGAGAACTCACTCACCTCCCCCCAGGGAGGGCAGTAATCTATTCTTGAGGGTTGCACCTCCCTGACCCAACACCTCTTTTAAGCACGCCCTCCGACACTGGGGATCAAATTTCAATGAGAGGTTGGAGGGGACAAACCTCCAAACTACGGCAGGTTCCCTACCAGTTCTCCTTACAAGATTGTCAGCCAATGTCAATGCAAGATAGCCGAGATGCCCCGCTGTTCCTTGCAAGGGTATGCCCGGGATGTTGGTCCAGGCCTCAGGACTCCTCAAGTCATGAACGCCTGAACCCAGACTGCCAGGTCCAACTGCCACCCACACACTGCCCATGTTGGTGACAGTGACCACAAAGTTACTATCACGTAAGGGAGACAGGCTCCCAGTCCTTCGGGACCACATGTCCAATGACAGGCAGACATGTATGTAGTTGCCTCCAGTAACCGCCAGGAGAGAGGCTGGTGAGCACCTGGGAGTCCCATGCTGCGTGGAGAGACAGGTATACAGTCGCCTCCAGGAGATGCACCAGTGCACCCTGCGTGGGCCCGAACCTGTGCCGCGGGCCCAGCGCGCCCGGACACCCCGCGAGCGCCGGCCGCCTCCGCCGCCCAGGCCAAGCGGGGACACGACCCTCAGGAGGTTTGCGAGGGCTCAGGATGAGCAACGCATACCTTCCCGGAGCAAGAGTTTTACTGTATTACAGAATTAACGATCGGTTTTCCATTGAAGCAAAGCATGGATACGTCATGGAGCGGAACTCAGAACTACTGCAGACTTCAAGGAAAATGCTGTCAGAACGATGCCTGGAGCTGCTGCCTGCCCCGCCGCCCCGCTGCTCCGCTGGGGAAAGGGTGCTGCCCTGGCAAGTCCCAAGGTCAATGCTTTACTTGTCTCCAGAACAAAGCTAAAGCACGCAACGAAGCAGCAACTCATGGCCCAGAAAGCATTTGCCTGATTGTATAAGAAGCATGTTTCAGTGCATTCGATTTCTTTTAAAACATTCTAATTAGTCTATTTTGCTGTGCTCCAGAAGGAACTTTGAATTTTCCTCCTGATATACATTGAGTTTAGCCTGGTTTTTGTGCCCCCCATTCCTGTGTATCTGTAACTAAAACATTTTCATCCCTCATCTATATTTCCTAGGATATCACCTGATGCCAAGGTGTCCAGGAGCAAGCCTGAAAATGCAGCAGTTCTCTGTATAACTCATGCAGTTTGGCTTTTTATTTCTTATTTTTTGTACTATGGGCTCATTTAAGATTGAAGTGTCAGTTTTAATGCACAAATCTTTCTTTCTTAGGGATTTAACACAGTTTACTATACATCACAAGATAGAATAAATAGCAAATGGTGATTGCTAGTAATTTTCCTTTGATAAAGATACATTCTATCCATGTAGACATGTTACGGTGATTCTGAGAGTGACATTAGCTTAGGATCAAATATGATTCTATGACTGAGAACAGAGGAAAGATGTTTTGCTTACATCTCAGACTGGCACTCGAGTGCTTATAATGACAAATGAATGCATGAAGGCTTCTCAGCTCCCCAACAAATTTCTTGGCCCATTTTCTAGGCTTCCTTAAGCTTCCTGAAGTATTATCTTAAGAATCTTTTTTACTTTTCCTTAACAATTCAGGATATCTCTGGGGACACAGCACATGTCAGTCTGCTACAAACAGAAGAGACATTAATTTGTAAGTGCTGCAGGAATGTAACAGAAGTGGGGATGATGTCAAGACAAAAGAGCAGGAATCGCTAGGCCTCGAAGGGATGGGATTGCAGCGGAAAGTTCACCTCCAGCCTCCACCTGCAGCGAGGCCCAGAGAGGCTGTGCTTAGTCCCAGCAGGGCACAGGTCACCTGGAGACAAGGGGAGCAGCGCCTCTCGCAGAGCCTGCCGCTCACGGAGACTGACGCCCGTGCTCGTGCTCAGGTCTGTCTCTAGTTTTAGGCTAGTGCTCACCAGAGACAGAGCATTTGTTGATTTAAATTCCCCACATGCTGCTATCATAAAACAAGGGGATGGGGGGACAGCTTTCTCTCAAAAGTTGTGTTAGCCAAGACCGTTTGCAGATTAATTCTGGAGCTCCCTCCTTCTACTTTAATTATCTGTATGTAACCCTGTGCCAGACTTGCTAATCAGTTTTTTTGACTGTTAGCTTTATAGACCAAAGATAAAGCACAGTGCGTTCTTTGGAGAGTGTCTCTCCGGGACAGCAGCATTAAGGAGATTTCCCTTAAAATAGTTGATGGACCCTAAACAAGCTGGCTATGCAAACTGTTTGCCTGTCAGATATTATTGCTGTGATTTTAGTTGCATTTTCCTAACCCTATTGCATGCCTGGTGATATCTGGCCCTTGGTGGTTGTGGTCACAGGAGCCACTTTTAAGAACAGGAGCGAGGGGTGTCTTATACACACCAAGCTCCACGCCCAAACACAAGGGCAATGCAATGAGTGGGTGCTCTGGTCTGGCTTCCTGATGCAATAACCAAGGAGGCTTTACCCAGCCCTCTGGGCTGGAGGCTCCCCTCTGCCCTCACCTAGTGGGTGCCAGGACCAGAGGTGCAGAGACATGCGCAGAGCTGCACGGGAACAACAGGAGAGGCCTGCACGAGGTCACGGGTGCAAGCTTTGTTCCCAGGCAGATCCTAGGATGCCAAGTTGTAGCCTGGAATTTTTACAGCTGAGTTTTAAACCCCTGACACTGAGAGTTTATAATGGAAATGCTGCCAGACCTTTAACTCTAGCAACGCCACTATAATATTTATAAGTACCTTATACTCTTTCCAAACACATGTGCTCATTACTGATGTCTCTGCTTCTGCCTCACTTCTGGGGGAAACTCTCTGTATAAACACAACAGATTGGCCTGCTTATGCTTTCAAACTCTAATTGCTCCTGTCTCTATCTGTTAGAGGAAAGCCAGCCCCAGGCCAGTGCTGAAGCCGGTCCCACTGAGCTTTGCGGAACTGCAGTGCCCTGCAACACACAGAATTCCTTCCTCTCATTTCCCTGTTGGAGTTAGTCAACCTGCACATCCTTTCGTGTTTTCTTCTAATTACTGCTTTCAATTATGTACCTGAGGGAGGACTGGCTGGCGGGCTGGAGACGACCCGTGAATCCACCAGGTCTGATAGATTCTGACCATTGGGCAGGCCCTAAGTAAACAGAGAACGGGGCCACACATCAGTGAAAGGCCCCTCAGAGTGCTGACAGTTTATCTGGTCCAACATAAGTAGGATTCCAGGGAAATTGATTGCTTAATAGTGATGAGGAATGACAAGGATTTCCTAACTCTTCAGTGCAAACCTCACAGCAATTGTGTGTCTGGACACAAAGCCATGCCCAGCAGCTGAGCTGCTGAGCTGGGAAACGCAGGCCTGGCCTGCAGGTGAGAGGCAGAGGAACAAAAAGAAATGCACCCGGCTTCTGAGCAGCGATCACAGGAACCAGCGCGCATCCTGACTGAGATCCGATGCATGGAACGCAGAGCGGTGCTGTGCAAAGAGAGCGCCCGCGCTAACGCGGGCCGCTGCAGCTCCGCATGGACTCAGGATGCTGGCGTGAGTTGTAATGTAAGGCCTCCTGTGGTCTCAAGGCCCCAGACGTTCAGCCAGAAATGAATCAGGAGTGGGGGTGAAGATCTGTAGACAAGAATTTCATTGCTGGATTCCAAGATCATGAAAAGAAGAAAGTGAGGCCGCGCCAGCGGCCGGACCAGCTTGCTGATGCGTCCAGGGCGGGACACGTTCACACCGCGCCACACAGGAGGACTGCAGCCGCCACTCACCAACTAAACGCAGTTAGGTTTCAGAAGAGAAACCCCAATGCTGAGGGCTCCTCGTGACAGCCACAGCCATGTGGAATGTGTAAGAGCGCACGCTGGTTAACTTAGTCAACCGACATTCCTCTAGCGTCAGGCATGCGCGCAGGCGGTGTGCTGCGCACGGCGCTGAATGTCTGTAAAAACGCCCTCGCTGGCGAACATGGAAGACACCAGCAGCACTTCAGCCAGCTGAGTACCTGCAGGAAGTACGTTAGTGATGGGGTAAGAACGTGAGCCTCTTGAGTGAAGAGACTGCTGCATGCACAGTGTCTGTGCCACTTTGTCCTTGGAGTAAAGCAGCAGGGCTCTGGGCACCAGCCAGCGAGAAGCTGCCTGATGCACCCCCGCGGGCTCACGGATTGCCAGTAAGCCTGGTCCCTCAGTGACGTCTGCGTGCCCACGCTGCTGAACAGCGCAGCCAGCGCCCTGATCTAACCAAAAACTGCCCCTAGGGATGATCAGATCGTGAATATCGATATCACATTAATGTTTTCAGTGTTGAGCAAAGGCGAGTAGCTGGACTGGCATTTCAGTATCAGGCTATTAAGAGAGATTACCATACAACAAATTTCACATTCTGGTTGCTACTCACAGAACCCCATGCTCAAGTACCCACTCTGTATCCCTGCTCCTTTCTTCCTCCAAATCTCTGGCATTGTCAGTATCATGAACTAATTCGGCTATTATTAGCCAAGCAATTACTGGCACTGGTACACAAAAGCACTCTTAATGAGAACAAAATGTGTCTTTGCCACTGCAAAGGAAAAGCCATAATACAATAATTTGATTCAGAGCTTCTATAGAACATGTAATATGGAGAGAACACTTATTAAATACGTCTGGTCACAAGGAAAGATCATATCAAAAAGAAACACATGGAAGGAACATCAATTTCTTCTCTCTATTTGTACTTGGAGACGACAAGAGTATAAAGGAACTGAGGCAATCACCCACCTTCCTGGAAAGCCAGAGACCTGGGCAGAGTCTGACCTCCTGATGGCAGAGCCTTAGTGACGCCAAGTTGAGGAGAGGCTTCGGGGGCCCCCGACACTCACACCTGCCTGGATTATGTCAGATAGGGTGTTCGTGGGGTCAGGGCCTGGCCAGGGATGTGGTAGCTGTGTGTTCACGCTCCAGCCTCGACACCTGCCCTGGGACAGGGCTGTCCTTGCAGTCCCCACAGAGTCTAATTTAAGCCCCGTGTTTTGCAACTAGTCTATATTTGAATAGTTGATTTCAGAGAACGCTTGAAAACAGGAAGCAACTGCTATAATTTTAAAGAACTATTTGGCAATCAACCCATGAAGAATAACAATCCGGATTGTTAAGTGTGGCGGGGGGAAACTCAGAAATTTAATGAGAAAACGTTTATATTTTTTCCTGTAATTTATTAGCATTTACTGTGACAGACAGAGGGGGACGAGTAAAGACTTCAAGTTGCCTAAGCGAATAAATAACTGAAAGATGCCACAGTCCCTCTTGTGAAGAGCAAGGCGACAGGATGGGAAATCACTTTATTCCAATCATAAAACCTTTTCAGTGAAGGAAAACAGGCAGGATCATTTTGCAAAGGCAGAATCTCAAGCTAACATCATTGTCCTGTTGGATATGAAAGAAAAAGCATTAAAGTAAAGAAGGGAATGTTATTCTCTTTCCCACGAGAACACTGCCATCCTCGCGGGGAGGTGGGATGCAGAGGCCCTATGTGCAGGGGCTGGCCCTGGGTGAAGGCACCTTCTGGACTAGACAGGAGCACCCGCTCCAGGCAGGAGCACCACCCAGGGCCGCCTCTGCTCAGCAGCACTGACCAGCACAGCCACACAGGATGAGGCCAGAGAGAGCGATCCCTGAAGAAATCCTCTTCATTTCAAATTTGTTGGTATTAAACTCATACATGTTACATAAACTCTATTTGTCCCTGAGCCAAATAAATAATGTAGGCAGTGATCTGACTCCCCGGAGCTGGTGGAAATCTCGATGACATGCATTTCTCCTTCTCCTTGTACCACAAATGCCATGTGTGTGACTTCCCCCAGCACAAAGACCTGGCCTCCAGAAACTGCCGCTGCACCGCTGTGGCCTCGTCTGCCTTGCAGCCTTCCCCAGCCTCCACTGTGCCAGGAGCACGGCAGGGCTATGCCAGAAAGCAGGAGCACTGGCCGCCTGAGAAAGGGCACCGCTCTCACCTCGTTTCTTCTGAGACCTTGTCGCTTGAAATCTCACTTTGGGGCAATGACATCAGGTGCTGGGTGGAACTTACAAGATGCTGGTCTGGGGAGTGAGGTGCCCCAGACACAAAACTGCAGTGTAAATCTTTTACAAATACAGCTGGTGATAGGATAGGTATATACCAAAAACGTTTCCACTTAACTTTGAGCTTCATTGAGACCCCATGGATCCACCGACAGGCTCCAATCCAGCAGTCAGATCCCGGCCGCTGGGAGACGTGCTGAAATTGACACAGCCCTCCCTGGGGATGCGTTTCCCTCCCTGCAAAGAGAGGAAGAAGAATTATCCCAAAGATGGAAGGGAGTTCCTCAGAAGAGTGAGCTTCTCTCCACCTCTCTCTCTCACGGGCTCTCTCAGGCAGACCCTCGGCCGCCATGGGCACGCCGCTGCCTAAACACACAGCCGAAAACAACTCTCTTACACAAATAAACACTTCTGTGCTCGAACTTTATGTTCCCAGTCTCTGCCGCCATTAATCACATTCAAAGTTTGTCTTTAAGAGCCTGCAATGAAGGAGTGAGAGGTGGGAGGAAAGGAAGGAAAATAAACTCCTGAGTCCAGTTAGACCTGCGAGACACAGGGGAGATGGAAACCCCTGCCCCTGCCCAAAGAGACTCCTGGAACCCGGTGAGACGTACCCAAGGAGTGCACGCACCGGAAACCAAACTACGAGTTAGGCAACAACTCTGAGCAACACTTCAGCATTCCGAAAATAAACGTCATCTGAATTTCAGTAAGAACCCCTTGATGGGGCCTGGAAGCACCTCATTCACGTATGTATTTATGTCCATTGTTTAAGAAAAGAAAAAAGAAAAGAAAGCTGAGAAGCGCTAATATGAGTTGGCCAAAGCCACATCCCAAAGAGACGCGAATACGGACTTCAGAACCGCAAGTGTGAGGTGTTACCGTTAGCGGAAGCTGCCTGTGTGCACCCATCTCACCCCACATCGCCCCAATACCAAGTCTGACTTGGGGCCACAGTGCACTGTCATCTCCCGCAGTTGGGAGCAGATTAAGAGGTCAACAAAAATATCTTCAGCTTTTTATCTGCTGTCTGTTTTAATTGTTTCCTTCCCATTTTTCAAAACTCCAAACTCCCTTCAGATCCTAAATGACTTCATCATCTTTTTCGCATTTCCAAATGAAACATTCTGTTCCAAAGACATCTAAGTGTGAGGTCACTGGGTTGCCCAGGGCCATCTTCAATGTTGCAGTCAGGAGCGCCCACCCTGTAGGGAGCCAGGCTGGGCATCACTGTGTATCCTGCCCATGGCAACAAATGTTCCTGATTTATAGCAGTTAGTGAAACAATAGGACATTCTCCTTTTGCCTTTTGTTGTTGCTGTTACTGTTAGAGAAACTGCTGATTGCTTTCTGGCTTAAAACTGTCTTGCCGGGTGTCAACACAGTCCGAGTGATGGAAACTAGCTGGGCCACTGCATGCTTTATTGGCAGCAAGATCTGCATACCGAGGGCGTGGGCTGTGGGCTTCACCCCCAGTTTGTGGACATCCTCAGCTTACTCAAAGGTGCGTCCCCAGCTCAACTCTTTCTGGAATCTGACCTATTGTTAGACAAGTGAACAAGAAAGTAGTAATTTAAATGAACATCTTCTTGCTTAGATATTTGATATAGACTTTCATCTTTATCCCTAAATAACAAAATCAATCTTAGAAATTGGTTGTGTGCTTTACGGCTTAATAATCTCTTTCCCAAGAAAAAAGGGCAACTGGAAGTTATTATCCTGATAGATCTCACTTCAAAGTTTTATCTTCCAGCATCCTGGAAGTCTTGAGTCTATATCTTCCTGAGAATATTTGTAAATTGACATCGTAACAGAGAAACAAACTAAAGTGAGCTGAACAATTAATAGAACAAGGTCTGTTGTTACAAAATACATCAGAGCTATGGAAACAGCACTTCCTTTGACTGGAGTGAGCACCACTACCGCAGTCACTGGTTTTAATGGGGAAAAAAGTTATAATGGTCTACTATAAGTTTAATTATTTTCCATAATGTTATAATATAAGTAAAACCACACTGAAATCCTAAATTCTCTTTATACCAGCCGAGGACAGAAGCCCAGAGTCTTCAGGACACAGCCACACCACATGCACTTATCGAAAGATGAGAGACAAGAGATGTTCTCTCTACCACAGAGAGTGTCTTCATATTTTCTGATGTGCTTTGATATGAGTGAAACGTAAACTTAAGGGGCCTCAGCTGCCAGGGTGTGTACAGACACCCGAAGCCACAGGCTTTATGGAACCTTATGTTGTGTCCTTGGGATGTGCATGAATTGCATTCTCTCTGATGTCATTTCCATAGCAATTTACAGCAACTACTCCATAGATAACGTTCTGCGAGTACAAACCTGGCAATGAGAAACACTTCAGTTTTGCACGTGGAAAGGCTCAGCTGTCAGGCAGAGCTAAGATTTCAAGATCAAAATTAAGCAATGGGTCATAGATTGCAAAGGAAAAGGAAAAAAAAAGGCTGAGCAACATGTAGGGGGAAAAATGGGAATGGGGTGTATTTTGACTGAATGAGCATGTGTTTGCTTATTGGATCACATCACACCACTTTTCCTAAGTGTACATTGAAAAGTTGGCTACGAGGATGCATAAGATGTGATCATTTTGTAGCTTAAAAAAGAAAGAAAAACTCCTTAAAACTGCACTTGCTAAAACTTTCTGGACAATCATTCACTTAAGTTTAATTTCAGTAAATTGTATTAAAAAAATTAAAGACATTAGATAACTGGGTTTTTTGGTCACCTAACTAGACTCCAGGTTTTAAGCCATCCATCAGAATGTGATGACAGTTGTGACTACATAAGGTAAAGTGCAATATTCTATGGCAGGGTTTCCAATCACACCACAAGTATTCAGCTTCAGACATTCCTTTTCCTTCTGTAACTTAAAAAAAAAATGTGTGAACCAGATTAGATAAGAAAGTTACTGCCATACACTAAATCATGATTTGTGAAAATGGACTTTAGTTGGATCCATGAAATAGATTACAGTGAATATCCTGTCATGGTATAGGCAACTTCGTGTTTGTGTTAGAAACGTGCACATGTGAATTTTTCTGCAGAGAAAGTACTGTTCCTCCCTTGTACTACACAAGGGTCACTAGGCCTTAAAAAGGAGCAAGAATCCTTCAACCCTTTCTTTTTGGTGTAACCATTTCAGTGCATAATATTTTATTCTGGCTATTCACTTATTTATTATTCAGCTAATATTTATTTAGTGGCTACATAGAATCTACTGATAAATGCAACATATATTCCCTGTCTTCAGCATTCTTTTGGGCTAATTTGGAAGTGCAGATGGAAAGAAATACTACGGAATAAGTTCAATTTGCTAAGCAAATCTCACGCCAGGGTATCAGGGAATGATTCCTGAGCAATATTTGATTGTCTCAAACTATTACAGTGGTTATCCTTAGTGAGCCACAAATTATTCCATCTTTTAGCCTCTTCAGGTTGGATCCTGAGTCCTTTTGACACAACCCTAGGAAACTTCGAGAGTGTTCCTGATTTCTTAAATGACAAGATGTCCTGGTCTTACCTCACACGTTCCCTGCCCCATCGCTGGAGCTGGCCAGTCCCCAGAGGAGATTAGTCTGGCCTACCAGGCAACGGTATTTAGAGATCACAGTCTAGATGCTAGGGGTTAAAACCTAAATACTTTTTAAATGATAAAATGAAACTCAAACTTCGTATATGAGTGGTTTAAGCTCCAAAATCACATAGTTAAAGAAAGATGGAGTTACAGGAGACAGCATGAAGTAACAGGAAAGAAGTGGAGGGATGTAAATCCACACCCAAAGTTCACCAGCTCCGGATCACTCGCCTCTCTTAGGCTGACTTGTGTCCAAACGGAGGTGACCTTGCCTCCTTGCTGACAGCGAGTGGGACGTCGTTGCAGCAGCTGGCATTTCGTGTGTGACCGAATAGACCACATTTCACTGAACTTCTCCGAGACCGCCAATTGTAAGATGCCCTTGGCTTCCATGGTCCCCAGTGCGCACTAGAAAGGCCACACCGGCCCCGTCACCCCCTGTGGCCGGCCCAGCGCCATCCGTCCGGCATCACAGCTCCTTCCTTGTGGTCTGGGGTCCAGCCTCACTGCACTGCCTCCAGCACCCAGCTCCGGACTCTGCCCAGGCAGCTCTCTCTGAGGAAGTGTTCTTCATGGGGTCATTGCTCCCCTTGCTCAGATGTCATTTAAAATAACTCCAACCAGGAGAAAAAAGAAAGTCTTTCTTTGTTTTTGTCCCCTCTGTACGTGAACTTCCTGACCCATGATAGAGGAGGTTGTTATTTCATAACCTGGGTTATCAGTTAATTTCTTTCCACGTCCACCCAAATATAATACTGTGACTAAGGTCCCTGTTTGGAACTTAAACATTAAAAAAGCCAAACTTCACATAAATACTCATTAGAAAGCACCAATTGCATGAGTTTTCTGAAGCCGTAAATACTGCATACTCTGAACTGTGTGTCACAGGGACAAATATTGAGTCCCTGCTGATCAGCTGTAGGTCCAGGAAAAAACTACTTACTTTATCTGTACATCAGTTTTCTCTGCTAAAAATGGATTATAATGAATATTTTTATTTTATAAAATTGTTATAAGGATTCAGTATTAATAAAACAATGTAGGCAAAGCAATTAGAACGTTACCTGTGATTTCTGTTTCCAAGCAAGATAGAATTGTGGGCTGATTTACACTCCTGGCTGAAACAGCAAACCTCCACATGAGTTAAGAGCAAGATTTTAAGACACAAAGAACATTAGTCCCTGAGAGACAGAAAAACAAACCAGGGGACCCCTGAGTTGCTCAGCTGACTGCCTTGAGGTAGCGCCCGGCCACCGCAGGGAGGGGAGCCCAGGCAGAGCCAGTGGACACGCGTCAAGAAGAGAATGCTGAGACTGCATGGAGAACAGGGCGGCGAACGTCGGCAGAACCAGAGAGGAGAGAAAACTCCAGAAATCTGTGCTCGTGTACCCTCTCATGTGCTCAGTCAGGTCCTGATCAGTACAGTACGGCCAGGCAAAAGGCCATCTGAAAGAGACAGGCCAGAGCGCCCAGCTTTCGCACAGGTGGGGACAGTGTCTGTCCCACAAGCCAGAGGGAAAAAGTCAGGACTCACCAGACTCCGGGTACAGTCCTCGGAAGGGTTTTAATTCATTAGTGAGAAATAATTAGTCCTAGATTGAGCACTGCCTGGTCCCACCTAACAAAACTTGAAAGTAATACCTGAAAGGATCAAACTGCTTCCAAACTGCATCCAAGAACAAAGCTCAGAATATTTGTAGGAGTTTAAAATACCTAGTGTCCACCAAAATAGAATTAGCAATGTCTGGTATCCACTTAAAAAATAGGCACACAACATATAAGAATAACATCTATTGGATGTTGGGCAGGGGGGAGAGGGTGGGGGGAGGAGGGAGGAGGGGACGGGTATATGCATACACAAAGAGTGCAATGCGCACCACCCGAAGGTTGGACATATTTGAAACTCGGACTTGGGGGGGGAGTGGGGGCAAGGGCAACATACATAACCTAAACATCTGTACCCCTATAATATGCTGAAATAAAAAAAAAAATAGGCACACAAAGCAGGAGGAAAATATAACCCAAAATGAGAAGCAAAATCAATAAATCCAAACCAATAAGTGATATACATGTTAAGTTAGTCAACAAGGACATTGAAACCATTACAATAACTGTGGTCTATGTGTTCAAAAATTTAAGAAGAGATACGGGAGATATAAAAAAAAAGACCCAAATTAAACTTCTAGAAATGAGAACTACAATGTCTGAGATGCAAAATGTACTGGATGGGATTACTAGCAGAATAGATGTTGCTGAATAAAATATTATTCAGCAGAAATAGAAACTATTGAAAACAAAACATAGAAAAAAAAGAATTAAAAAATGATGAACAGAGCATCACCAAGCTGTGGGACAACTTCAAAAGGCTAATCTATGTGTAATTGGAGTTCTAAGAAAAGCGGATGGGAATAGAAAAAGTATTCGAAGAAATAACTGAAAAATGTCCAGGATTTGATGAAAACTATAAATTTACACCAAAATTCAAGAATCATAACAAAACTCCAGCTGAAAAAAAGTGAAGGAAATAGAGTCAGGCATATTATCACCAAATGGCTCAAAACCAATGATAAAGAGATAAATCTTTAAAGCAGCCAGAAAAAAGAGAAAGACTTCATAGAAGACCAAAGATAAATATAATAGCATATTTCTAGCTAGAAGCAGTACAAGCAAGAAGACAGTAGATTAACGTCTTTAAAATACTAAAATAAAAAAAAAAAACTGTTGACATAGAATTCTATACCCAGAAAAGAGAAAAAAACTTTCAAAGATGAAGGTAAAAGTAAGACTTTTTAAGACTTAAAAACGCTAAAAGAATTCATCAGAAGCATATTTGCACTACAGGAAAAGTAAATGAAGTTTTTAAAGAAGTCAATACATCAAGAGAACACTATAGTCCTAAATATTTATAGACCTAGTAAGAGAGTTTCAAAATATGTAAACCAAAAACTACTAGAACAGCAAGATGATTTATAAAAAAAAAAAACCTAATAAGCTGGATTTTATTAACATTAAAACACTTTTCTTTGTGGAAAACATTGTTAAGAGAAAAACAAGTCAAGCCACAGACTGGGAGAAAATATTTTCAAAATATATATTTGGTATATAAAGGACTGGTATCTAAAATATATAAAGAATTCTTACAAAGAACTCACCAATAAGTAAGCGAACAACCCAGTTAAAACTAAACACTTTACCAAAAAAGATATGCAGATGACAAATAAACATTCAAAAGATATTCAACATCCTTTTTCATTAGGAAAATTAAAATTAAAACAATAATCATATGCCACTACACACATAATAAAATGGTTAAAACCCAAAAAACTAACAATACTAATTTTTGGTGAGGATGTAGAGCAACAGAAACTCCAGTTTACTCCTGATGGAAATGCAAATGATACAGCCACTCTGGAAGACAGTTTGGCAGTTTCTTATAAAACTAAACATAGTCTTACGATGTGATGTAGCAATTGCGCTTTTACTGAGTTGAAAGTTTATGCCCACCCCAAAAATGGGCACACAAATGTTTATCCATAATTGCCAACAACTGGAAGCAACCAAGATGCTCTTCAACAGGTGGATGGATAAATAAATCATAGTGCCAACATACAATGGAATACTATTCAGCAACACAAAGAAATGAAATATCAATCCACACAACAAACAACATGAATGAAACTTAAGTGCACGTTGCCAGCTGAAAAAAGCCAGTTTGAAAATGCTGTATACTTTATGATTCCATTTAAATGACATTCGGGAAAAGGCTATCCTAAATTTGGAACATAAATCAGTGGTTTCCAGTGATTTTTGGAAGCGGGGAGCTTTTGAAAGGTGAAGTACAAGGATATTTTTAGGTGGAGGAAGTATTCTGTATGATATTGCAGTGATGGCAATGTGGCCCTACCTGTTTATGAAGATCACAGAACTTTATAGCACAGAATGAACATGTATGTGTGCAGATTTTTAAAAATGTATTTAGGAGATCAGGGGATCCCAGAATAGAATACAGAATGTGACAAAAGAGTCTAACTACTTGATAAATGTATATAAAACAACTTCTGGGAAGGTTGTCAGCGAAGCAGGTAAAGGAAAACATGGTGTTCACCTAAGTCACTTTAAGGCTGGAGACTGTAGGACTAAAGGTAAAACAGTCTGTAGATTGTTCTCTGTCTGACAAAGTTGTTTCCCATGTGAACAAGGGTTAATGATTCTGTTACTGCTGGACATGCGCCCTGGAATTGAACACAGATGACGGATGGCAGGAGCCAGGAGTCACACTGTTGGGCTGAGAGGTTACAGACAAGCAAAGGTGAGAGCAGAATGCTCTATATGCTAATGAATGAGAATTGGTGACATAAATATTAGGTCATTAAATATGAAATGTCCAATTTTGAATCAAAAGTGTAGTTTGCTATTTCTCAAACAAGGACCAGTACCATTAATCAAAGTATGCACCTAAACTATCGACACGGTTTTGCCTTCTTAACGGTAGCTTGTTTGTGCCAGCAGCGAAGAAGCCTGGAGAGCAAGTGGTGAAATCTTGAAAGGCATTTTCCACAGCTTCTTGAGAATTGAATATTTTTCCTCGCAAGAAGTGGTCCAAAGCCTGGAAGAAGTGGCAGTCATTTGGCGCAAGGTCTGGTGAATACGGTGGATGACAGAGAGTTTCCAAGTTCAGCTTCTGTAGTTTGAGCAGCGTTGTTTGTGCGACATGTGGTCTAGCATTGTCTTGCAAGAGGATTGGCCTCTCTCTAGTGACCAATTTCAGCTGCTTAATCACAAGCATCCTCATCATTTCATCCAACTGGCTGCAGTAGACATCCGCTGTAATTGATTGACCAGGTTTCATGAAGCTGTAGTGGATAATACCAGCACTGGACCACCAAACACACACCATTAGTTTTTTTAAATGAATATGTGGTTTTGGACTGTGTTTTGTCCCTTCGTCTTTATCCAACCATTGTGCCAAATGCTTGTGATTATCAAAAAGAATCCATTTTTCATCACATTTAACAATACTGTGTAGAAATGGTTTGCCTTTATGTCATGACAGCAAACAAAGGCAAGTTTTGAGATGATTTTTCTGCTGAGGCTCATTTAATTCATGTGGAACCCGTCTATCCAGCTTCTTTACCTTGCTGATTTGTTTCAAATGGTCCAATATTGTTGGAATAGTAACGTCAAACCTTACTGCTAATTCACACGTAGGTTGAGATGGATTCGCTTCCACCACAACTTTCAGCTCATCACTATCCACCTTGGTTTCAGGTCACCCACGTGGCTCATTTTCAAAATTAAAATCACCAAAACAGAACTTCTCAAACCATCAATGTACCATGTATTCATTAGCCACATCCTTCCCAAACTCTTCAATGATATTTCAAGCTGTCTGCACAGCATTTGTTCCATAATGGAATTCATATATGAAAATAACACAAATTTTTGACTTATCCATGGTTTCATAGAAATTGCTCTAAAAAACTGTGAAAGATAATCACAAGCCAAAATGTGTATTTGAATGGCTGAGGATGTACCTGTATCTTCACAATAAAAATAAAACAAGAAGTGTCAAAGCGAAATGTCAGAGATAGCAACTGTCAAACTTAGTACTTAAGGAAATCGGACTTAATTACATTGTGAATTAATTAACTATGAATTAACAATTCATAATTAATAACCTAATATGAACTCATGTTCAGCTTAATATAGAGGCAGACGGTTTGCTACAAAAATATCTCCACTATGTGCATAAACATGGGTTAGCATATATGCTCACATAGCCCCCTCTGTGACTGAGAGCGTTTAGCAATTATCCCCCACTAGCACTGTGCACACGTCACACCGAGATCTCGGTATGAAATGCTATTCTCCAGTGAAAGGAACCAGGGTTTATTGGAGAAATGACTGCTGGCTTCAGGTAAGAAATATGCAGTATGAGAGAGGAGCATCTTGCAGTACCAGAAAGTAAGGAAGTGCAGACAAACAAAACCCCACGGCGATGTGGTATGACGAAGGAATACAGGGACCTGCTGAAAGAGCTCCCAACGGCCAACACCAGAATAATTAACAACAATATAAATAACCCAAAGGATAAAGCAAATGTTCATGATTCCATAATAACATAAAGAAATGACTGAATGTGTAAATAAATAGAGGCAAATAGAAAAATCTCTCACAAAGAAGAATTCCAAGTAATTTATGTTGACACTGACTCCTTAAGGCGGTGGCATAACTCTCGCCCTCTACGTGGGCTGCACACAGGGACTTCCCTCCAAAGAGCACAGCATGGGGCAGGGGTAACTTTCAGCTGGAGACACCCGGCACACATGCCGTCCAGGTGATCAGGGTCAACAGCAGAGCGGTCAGTCACGTTGACAGCACGTGCCCTCGGTAAGATGTGATGAGAATGGCGCTTTGCCTCTGGGGTCTTCCTCCCCAAAGTTCATAGCACCAGTCATGGGAAAAATATCAGACAAACCCCAGGATAGGGAAACGCTACAAAATACCTGAGCAATATTCCTCAAAACTGTCAATGCCATCAAAAACAAGGGAAGTTTGAGCAAATCACACTCTGGAGGAGCCTAAGAAGATGTGACGAGTGAACGCAACGTGAGATCTGAGATGGGGTGCTAGAACAGAAAGCTAAGGAAGTCTGAGTCCAGTGTCTATTTTAGCTAATAATATATGGCTATTAATTTATTAGTTGTGCCAGATGTGAACAACAATGGAAACTGGGTGCAGAGTATACAGGAATCATCAGAACTATCTTTGCAACTTTTCTATAAATTTAAAACTATTCTAGAATAAAAATTGTATTGAAAGAATAAAGAGTTGTCTCTAAAAGATAGCTCCTATCATTTGTTTTACTGTCGGTGAGACTCTCATACTGAAGACTTGGCTCTCCTAAGACAGTGTCACACGTGGGGACACACACGGATTTTGAAGCACTCATAACTTATGCGACTTTAGGGACCCCGTTTTGAAGATGAAGACATGATGTCATGCACACAAAATTAGTTCAGAGCAGTGGAAGAGCCTCACTTGCAACCAAGGCCCCTGAAGCTCCACTTCATCGGCCACGGTGTTCGCCTCCAGATCAACCGAGGTCAACATTTCCTATCCTCGCTTCTCAGTAAGTTCACAAGCTTAGGAAATTTACCAACTATCTCTGAGAATTGAGTGTAAGTTGCAGGAATTTAGTCCTGGCAATCTAGCAGGTCCTACAAAAGAGGAATAAATTGTCAGAAAATACATCAGGTAAAAACACAGGGTAAGGGGTATAACAAGAGGCAACATGTCCGTCCAAGTCAGTCACTGTGCAAAAGTCATCTTGTAGGTAATCTGAGGACCGTCTGACAAAATGATATCCTTATGGTTGGTTTGCATCAGAATTTTAAGATCTGAAAATCGCTAAAAGAATAAAACATTTCCTGTAGCTCTCTAGGCAAATGTAATACTTTCCTAACCTGATGAGGCATCTCTGGCTGTTAGGTAGGGCTTTGGTAGGTGAGGGAAATGGAGATGTGCCCACCGCAGCAGGGGCCCACCCCCGACAGCCCCGCAGGTCTAGGCACGCGTGCCCTGCGTGTGTCTCGCTGCCACCGGCGCGCAGCCTGCAGGGCGGCCGGCCAGTCGGAACGCACAGGTATTAAGATTAGCTGCCATAAGCTGAGCACCAGCGTGTCGGAGCAGGTCAGCGTGGAGAGTTAAGGTGCACCTGTTGACGATTAGCAACAATAGATCCCATACCCCACCCCTCATTTCTCGGAGGGAAGGAAGAACTTGTTCGAGCAATGATCTCAAGCTTTCCTCCCTTCTAGTTTTGTTGGTTATTGAAGGAGCCATGTCAAACTCATTCGCCTGGTCTGCCTTTTATGTTCTTTCTCTCCAAGCAAACTGATTGATTTAAACTGCTTGGTAAAACTCACAAAATAACTTGTCATCCCTTCTCTTTAATGTGATAGGGAGACTTGACGTCACAGAATACATTGGTGCCAAAACCCCACACGTCCTGGACCGTGGCCCCGAGGCCGTGCAGAGCTGGCACTGAGTCTCACAAACTCCCCTCACTGTTCAGGCGCCTCAGAGGACGCCCACTCACCCTCAGGAGTGAGAACCACGCTGGAGGGCTAGAGATAGGGCACATCCACCACGGAGAGTTTCCTCAGAGTTCCAAACAAGGAAAACAGCCTCAGAATTCTTCCAGTTAAAGACCTACTCCCAAGCCACCCAACTTGGGGAGTTCGAATGGAGAAGGGAAGGTGTGGTTCCACAGCTCAGCCCAAACCCCAGTGGTCTTCCTTCAGGCAAGCAGCCCTCCCCTGTGCTCGAACCCCTCTGTGAGCCTGCAGCAAGGTGCTGGCAAGCTCTGGGAAGTTCTCTCTGTAGTTTTTGCAGATCCACAGACACCTGGCTACATCCCAGGTGCAGCTAGCACTGGGCAACTGAGCCAGGACACACCCTGCCCTGTCTACTTCCCTCCCCTGAGCCACCCTGTCACTGCCCCCAGACAGCCTATCCTTTGGAGGTTCTCTGTCCCACGCTGATTACATTCCGAGGTACTCAGAAGGGCACTGGCTGTGGTGGCCAACGGGGGGAACAGAGGAAGGAAAGATGATGGATCCTAAGGTCTTCTTAGATCCCTGAAATTAGTCACCTGATCCAACAATAGCAGTGATTACTAAGATTTCACAGTGCATGTGGAGTCATCTAGAAAACTGTACCAAAAACGCAGCTGCCCAGAGACTCCGACTGACTGGCGTTGGAGTCGGGCTGTGTGCCTTTGCGACTCTTTGTCTGTACCCAAATCTGAGAGTCGCTGCTCTGCAGGTCAGACAGCCTGTCATGCACCCCTGTGTGCAAGCCCCTGTGGCATTGCGACTTCGTGTGCGATGTCTGCGTTTCCTTATCATTCTAGTGAAATTCTGCTGGGGTCCACCAAGCCGTTCAATCATTCAACAAGCATTTATTGAATGCTTACTAAACTATCAGGGAATATATACACGTGTGTGTTTCAAAATTTGTTTCCTGTAATTACAGAAAAAGAGTTTTCGGTTTTCCAGGTGACTCTGCGATTACATGAAGAGAGTTTTTATGTTATGTAAACAACCACCAGGACCCAGGACTTTCCGGAAGCTAAAATGCCTCCATGTACAACTAGCTGTGTCCATTTGGAGGAAATCATAAGTTACTCTTTAGATAAGTTTATTGACAAAAGAAAAAAAACTTGTATCTCAAAATCACGTTTATTAAGAATTCCAGGGATACAGAATACAAGATGATATGTAACTAAATAATATTCACTGGATTCTAGATTTAAAGTATTCCCATTTTCTTTTACCAAGAATTTTTTATTCCTTGTTTTTTTCTACTCCTCAGGTAAACTGCAAAGATTCGTTTTTTTTCAACAAGGATTTGAGAAGGGATCTTGATTAATTGTGTAACATTGCATTTCTTGAGTGTGGGTGCTGTGTTTTAAATATCTCTCTGAGAAAACAACGCCAGAGAGGATTCCGATGCAGCGTGGGAAGCTCCGCTGAAGTCTGCCTTGAGGAGCCTCTCAGCTGATGGAAGGAGTCTCTTCTGTTCTGGTTGCTTCTAGACTCGCCCGTTTATCGCGTTCTCCCGAGACTACCCGTGCTGGTGCCGATCTCGGCGAACACGGGAGGCTTTGGCGAGAGTGTCCTGCAGCCTCTCTGGGCTGCCTCCTGCAGAGCCTGTCACTTTGCTGAGGCTTCAGCTCTGGCCTTCTGCAACTCCTTCAGATAGATCCCTTTCATCTCCATTTTTCCCGAAGTTTCAAAGTGCCTGTTCCACTCGGGTGATCTCACAGATGCTCAGTGAAAAAGATGAGAAAGGGAATTCAGAAATACAATCTGACCCAAAGTGTATTTGTCTCCTTTTAGAGAAAAAAAAAAAGTGATTTGATGGGACCATGCCATGTGGCATGAACAGAGGCCAAGGAACATGATGTGGGCATCTTTTCTTGTGCTCACCTTAAGCACAAACTGACCCCAACTGAGTGCCGAGGAAGCGCCTGGAGACGGGCAGTGATGGAATGTTCTGCATCTGCACTCTCCAGCAAATATCCCTAACCCCGTCACTGGCTACTGGGCGTGAGGCGTGCCCCGTGTGACTGAGCAGCTGAAGTGTTAGCACTGCTTGCTGGTAATTGATTTCAATGTAATAGCCGCCTGTTGCTAGTGGCCACTGCATTTTCTAGTGCATCCCTAGAGTCCAGGCTAGAGGAAATCCCAGGTTCTTTGAAACACTTGTGATAAATGAGAATCAGTCATCATGTCTACAGATGCCTCCAGAGGTAGGACCAGCAACTCAGCCCTACCTGGGCATGCACGCGGCCATCCAGTGGGTGCGTGGGCTCCTTGCCCTCTCTCCTGCCAGAGGACACAGGGTACCCAGCTGGCCCAGGCAGCAGCCATGTAGCATCCTCGCCTTGCTTGAGGAGAACACAGAAGACAGATCACTCGCCTTCTCCACTGAGGACCCTTAACCAGAGAGAGCACCCGTCCTGGAGAGGACTGGAGATAAATGTATCTTAAATCTGTTTTATACATTTCTATCTAAGAGGTTCAAAAACTAGGTGGCTGCCTGAGAATGGTGTCTTCAAGCACAAGATGGCAAGGAAGATTGCCTAATTAGGACGAGATATGGAAGGATAAAACCCCACATTGGACTCACGTGTAATTAAGCGAAGCAAAGACTCCTTATTCCCTGTCGATACCCCAGCAGATCTGTCCTTCAGATGCTTTGCTCACAGTGCCTCATTTAAGGCTGGCTACCTTCCAATGAGGTCCCATTTACTAAGCATTTACTAAATGCCGGGCACATTGCTAAGCACTTTTTATGAATAAACTATTACCTTTAATTTTCATAAAAATCTAGAAATAGAAAATAACTTCTTTTTTTGTTTGTTTACAAATGAGGAAACTGAAGTCAAAAAGCATTAGAAACTTTATTTAGAGCCACAAAATTTGGATTCAAGCCAAGTGCAAAGCCCATGGGAACTTATCACCTACAACTTTCTGTGTTTGTTGACCGAGCCTTGCATGTGCAGAATCCTTTGTCTAACCAAATGCGTGGTGACACATGGCCTTGCATATAGCTAGATGCAGACATAGACACAGACATAGGTAAAGATAAAAAGGCACAGATAGATACACAAATAAATATATTAATAGGTAGACATAGACACAGATGTATGGTGTGCTCATGCTTACAAGAATCTCATTTTAAAATGATAAACTCACAAAGCAGGGGAAAAGGTTTGGAACAACATGATTCTTCACTTCATAAGATAATATATCACAGTGTTTCACACTGAGGATGCCAAGCATACTATATTCTCTCTCCTTAGAGAAAAAATTAAATTAAATATTAGAGAACGTACTGATAGACTGGGATGGATTATTGATAGATTCTATGCAATTTCAGTGTTATCACTTCATCACTAGAAAAGCTTGAGAAAGGACGAACTCTTACAATAAGTTCTATATTTTGATGGTTCTACCTGAGCCTTCCAGATTGCTCTTATTTGTGCATATACATTCCTACATATTTTAAAATTCCTCTTTTTGCTGTTCCTACAGGCTACTATTAGAGCTAGCCCTTCTCCTCACCAGGATGTGAAGAGTTTTGCCTTTCTTCATATGGCCACCTGAGACAGAGCAGGCGCTTAATAAATGTTTTGTGAGTAAACAAATTTATAGAAGATAAATTTACAGGTACAAAATACATTTAAATTATAACAGACCATAAAGTAAGGCCTGATAGTGGAGAGTCTGGGCTAATACTCTCTTCCGAGTTTCCTTCCCAGGGCCGTCCAGGCCGTGCGCAAGCCGAGAGCTGGCGTCACTCCGGAGGGCGTGTTTCCTGGCAAGCTCTGCCCATTTGCAGCCTTGGCAGTACGGAAACCTTAGCCTTGTTCTCTAAATAATGACCAGGATATGCGGGGTCATGTGTAGCTGTTCTTTTCCCATTCCTAAATTAAGGCTAGGTTAATATTAGTTCAGAAGAAAATAAGTGCTGACCTCCTTAACACAGAAAAGAGAGTTTTGCAGGGCAATCGCTCCCGTCCAGGCTCCTGCGGGTGGCAGTGTGGGTGGGGCTCGGAAGGAGGCGGGCACTGACCAGCAGAGCGCTCTCCTCTGCACACAGCTTGTTCTGGCTGTCCTGGCCCTCCCGCAGCCCATGTCCCCTTCACGGAGGCTTCAGAAGTCGTTTGATGGTGGAGTCATGTAAGCACTTATTAAGGAGAACAAAAACCCAGAGTGGAGGGTGAAGAAACATGTGCCTTAAAACTGGGTTGAAATAAGCAACAGAACTTTGCCTTAAGTCCTTCTGGGAATCTGCAAGGTTAATGGGAGGAGAGGGGCGGGCGGGAGCTGCCGTGTCAGTAGGAGATTGGGTGCTGTATTTAATATCTCTGTGACAGTCTTCACTATGCGAGTGGACGGTCTGTAAAGCTGGCTGACCAGCAAAATTGTTTCAGTTGGCAACAATTCCGGGAGATGTGAGACATTCCAGATGGTCTCAACGACTCAGGGTGCGAGGTGGAGCGCGAGTGTGAGACGTGCCCAGGCGCTGTGCGCACTGGGGAGGCCGCTGTGCCGGTCTCCTATCCAGCCCCAGGGCTCTCCTGTAGCCCTGCAGCCTCTCACTTCCGAGGAACCCGGGCCACCACCGCCCCTCCTCTGTGGTCTCCTGCCCTCCAGCCCCTGCACCTGCCCCACTGGAGAGGCAGGCGCAGTGACAGGACAGCCCGTGTGGAACTTCTACGATAGCACGTCCGAGCAACACACTCTCAGAGGCATTCTCTCAACGCGAGCAAAGGCAAGGAAGTCACTAAATGGCGCTGTTACGCCTTCTCGAGTTCCATGCACCTTCAGGAAAGGTTCAGGGGAAATGCGACTGGTCTTCAAAATACATTAGAGGAACACCATGTGGTTTATAAATTCTTCATGGAAGGCTGAGTATTTCTATAATGCATGTGTGTATAGCATACACTGCCAGCATTTCCGTAAGGTCATGTTCGTGTGGAATATATTTCCAGTGTTTCTGTGCTGTCACGCATACAGCGAGAATATACTGTATTGCTTGTAAGGCACATATGTATAGAATATATCACATTTCTGTAAAAAGATCTACATATATGTATACACTTCTCCGGAGTTCTTCACATCCATGTTTTCATTTTACTTCCCATTTGACGGTCTAAAGCCCACAGCGGTTAACATAACAATTTAGAATAGGTCTCAGTGCTAGATAGTAACAAATCTAGGATAGGATCTTATAATCCATTTTTTTCTCAACCACACTATCAACAGTTTAAGGTACTGTAAATATTTAGAAATCTCTTCCAATCTAAATTTAGGAGTTTCAGAGTCTAGAAAAAAATACACAGTAGCAAGCACACGTGTTTCTGCATGACACCTCCAAAGACTAGAGCGTTCAAACCACATTATTGAGAGAACACAGATTCCATCCAACCCAAACCTCCGCAGTTTCCTCCTTCAGTTCAGGCTTCAGCTCCCTGGGGAAGCAAGCTGGGGACCTGTTCCTTCCTCCCTAATCACCTGCCAGTCACCCTCTGACCACATCAGCAGCCACAACGGCGGAACCACGAGGAAATGTCACAGTCCTGGAGCGAACCCCAGCACAGCTGCCCGGAGACAGTGGGCTCTGCCTCTGCCGCCCCTCCCCCCTCCCTCCTCCCTCCTCCCTCCTCCCTCCTCCCTCCTCCCTCCTCCCTTCCCTTCTTCCCGAGCTCTGAGAGTTTACTGTACACTAGCTATGAGGCTAGAAGAAGAGATACAGCCACGAATAAAATGAATTTAGTCCCTGTACTTGGGGAGTTTAAATTCTAGAGGAATCACATATAAAAAGACCATCAGGTGAATAATGAATCTAAAACCCCTACATCTCGTGAGGAAGCGTGCAGGCCGCGACAGGGCTGTGCCGGCCAGCTCCCTGAGGGGTGGTCCTGGAGGCGCCCAGCTGCCACACACGGCACCGCCACCGACCCCCGCACTGATGCACACGCCCTCTGCCTGCACGTCCCGGCCGTGGCCGCCGAGCGCCTGGAGCGGCACCAGCGTGACGGAGGACCTGGAATTGTGAATATCTGGTTTTTGCTGTTGTGGTGGGCAAAGCAGGTCTCAGTGCTCTGGGGGATGGAAGAGAACCAGGAGGGAATGAAACAGGGGCAGGGGGTGAGGAGAAAGCCCAGGGGACAGCAGAGGAGGGGAGCGGCGGGAGGAACAGCCGTGGGCGCCCAGCGGAAAGAGGCCATTATAAAGAGGGCAATTTCCAAACAAGTTTCTGGAAATGAATATTTTTCTGGCACATCTAAAGCCATTCCACTTACAGTGATTTGGGGATTCAACTTACTCATTCAGCAAACAGCACTTAGAGTTCCTGCCAACCCTGCGTCTGGAGAGGCGAGGCTGCCTGAGACAGGCCCTGCCTCTGTTTGCTGCACAGACTTTCAGAGCTGTGGAAATTCAGTCACGGCACTGTCATCAGGATGTAGTGAGATAAGAACGACAGGAGGGGAAACCTTCTGGAAAATTGTTTACAAAAATGCAGAGCTGTGAAAATAGTCACATAGCTTGATGCAGAATGCCCCTGCAAGCATCCGTCCTGGGTGGGTCGATACAGAGCACAGAGGCAATCCCAGGCTTTCTCTGTGGGAATTCTCAAGAGAGCGTTCTTTGTTGAAGCGAAAACTCATGAACAACAGAGAGGTGGTTTGAAGAATGAGGCAGCAAGTGAGCCAGCAGGTCGGGTCGGCCGCAGCAGCAGCAGGCAGGCGCCGGGCACGCAGCCTACAGCAAGCCTCTGCACCCGTCCACGCAGCGCGCCGGACGACCACACTGTAACAGTCGCAGGACAAAGGGTGCATCCCTCAGTGTGCCACTGGACAGAGGACACCCGGCTGGCAGCTGAGCGTTGGAGCTCAGACTGCACCTGCTTAGGAACTGGAATTTGGAACTGCCCCCGCCCCTGCCATGACTGCAAAGCTCTCTGATGGCAGGAGAAACGCAGACCGTGGTATAAACGGGAAAAGGCAGGGCACAGAGAAACCCCACTCCTACTTTGTAATTAAACACTTCCATAACCAGAAGTAAATATTCTAAAATATCAATAGTGGTATATTATCTCTGTGTCATGAGAGCAGTAACTTTGAATTAATTTTTATGCTTCTTTTCCTGAGCTTTCAATGGTATGTATTATTTTTTAAATCAAAGAAATAAACACCACTAAAAATTGCTAGAAAAAGGGAAAAAAATTTATCCACCCTTTAACTTTTATTTCTGCACCCAAGTCTCTTTGCCTATTAAAGAATTTTTAGACTTTGAAGTAGAATACAAATACTAGTTATTGTATTGTTCACTTCGTGCTCTGATCTTAGTGGGTCTACTCACCCGTGCACGCTTTGCAACCTTTCTGGTCCTTTCATCCTGCTGGAGAATATTGTTTCTTGTCTTTGGATACATTTTAGAAATAGATACAAAAGCCACAAGTATTGCAAAATAATGACTTTATTATTGAGCTTTCTGTATATTTACTTTTTTTCCTGGTCAAAAGTCACTTATAAAGCTAGTTGCTACAGAATCAGTTTCTAAATGGTCTTCTAAAAATCTCTGTGTGCTTTTCCCTTTTAATAATTTGGCACCAAACCCTGGTTCTCCGGAAGTTGTTTTGATTCCTCCAACATATTTTGGAATGTGCAAGCAGTCTGGATAATTAAAAACTTGTTGGATAACTTGAATCAACTAAAAAAAAAAAAAGCTTCATAATGTTCACATATATATGCTCCTTGTCAAGTATCTTTACCGTGCAGTGCCCTCACCCAAGTCTGCTTGGTCACAGGGCCTGAAGGGTGTCAGCCTCCAGAGCTTCACCCCAAGGAGTGAGTGCCATCTGCAGCTGCAGCTGCCTGTCATCTGGTATCCCGTGGCCCTTATCGCCAATTCTCCTGAAACCTCTCTAGAACCAGCAGCAGTCGTGTTCCTGTCAGTGTCACTCACGCCACAGAATTCAGCAGGTGACTGGCAAGAGCTTCAAAGAGCTGATGACAAGAGTGAAGGGGCACACCAGAGAGTGTTGACCTGCTCACTCTCCCCACCTCTTGGAGCTCCTTGTCCGGGTTGGTGCCTGGGCTCGGGGTCACTCCAGCGATCACCCTCAGCAAGCACCCTGTGCAAGCCTGTGTGGACCCCTGGCCACTCATCATCTTGTCCCCTCCCTTTTACCCTCAAGATATACAAAGTCAACATTTTTCTAATCCAATTTCCCAGATCTGTTTGAAGGGTGGTAGGTGTGCAGGCCCATGCAATACACACACACACCTACATGCATACACATGCACACACACACATACACACGTGTGCACACACACACAGACCTCACATATCCTTGCCTTGCAAACGCCAAGTCATATGAACTTGGTTGGACTCTGGCTTCCTTTTCTTTGCCAAGATTCATATTATTGAGCAAGCGAGAAGAGTTGGGCCAAAACAAATCAAGTGATTCCACTCATTGTGAGGTGCGGAGCTAGCACTTTTGATATTGTGTGATTAAGGCTGTAACAAACATCACACAAGGAATTAGCCTCCAGATTGTGACAGAAATAAATCTGCTTGGCTTTGAAAAGTTTTCCTTAAAAAGAAATATTTTGGTTCCAGTATCTGTGCAAGAGGGAGAGAGCTCAGTGTCCTTGACACAGGAAGTAGATAACACCTGTCACGAGAATCCAAACCACCTGCTCGGGGCCCTGGGGACTCAAGCCTGCAGCTGGCCTCGGGCTCTCGCTCCTGCAGGCCGCGTCTCGGGCTGCGGAGGAGCTGTAGAGCGGGCAAAATCCTTTACGTGCAGCACGGAAGACCCCAGCTACATAAATCATCACAAGTGTGCGACTCCCCCAGGGCTAAAGGAAGACTATACTCCCCAACTTCAGGATTCTGTGCTGCCAAACACTTTGGGATTTTATAGGCTTCAGGGTCTACACCATGTCCTCATCCCGGAATAAAAAACACAGTAGTAAATACAAGTCCTAGCACACCATGTCTGTTCTTCAGAGAGCAAAGCCACCAGAACCTTCTCCCTCAGGCTCATGAATAAAAGATTCACTAAAATGCCAAAAGTAGCAGCTTCAGTTGGGTTTCTCCACTCCGCTATCCGGCTGCTCTGTTATTCCTGGGAAAGCCCTTTCTGGCTCGAACAAATGTCAGTGCTTCACAGTCTTTTGCCATAAGCATTCTTTTTTGTTATTTTTAAATACTTACTGAATTCTGGAGTCTGAAAGAGTGAAGCGGTGCTGGCACTGGAATTCTACCTCTCACAAGCACTTTTGCCATGAAAAACCTGACATGCTCAGGATGGTTCACCCCCAAATATTTTTTTTTTTTAGGACTTCTAAGATAAATTTTAAATTGACTATTGGACAACCTGGAACTAGGAAGAAAAAGAGGAGTTGAAAATGGAAGTTAATGAACTTAGAGTCCGCAGTGCATAGACGGTCTCACTGGGGACAGGGATGAAAGAGGTTGTTCCTTAGGACCGCGATTTGTTTGTCTTCCTTCTTTCCTGTGTACTAAGAACCCGCCCACCTCTTTTCATTAATATACAGAAGAAAACAGTTTCATTATAACTGTGGCTGCTGCAAAAGGATGTTGCAAACATGAAATCACCTTCTAAACACAAAAACAGATGCGCGAGGACACTGGCATGCATCCTAAGAAAAGTAATCCATGCCTTTCCCATGGATTTCTTCCCATGCCTTTCTGCGAATTCTTTGTGTAAATGTGTGCCACATGTCGGGCTGTTCACAGAGAACGGGGTTTTGCTTTCTGAATCACACATGTGGTAGACACACCAACTCTGATGGAACGGAAAATGGAGAAGCAGCTCGCCTAGCCGGTGCCTGTGATCATGAACAGGGCCCACAGCCGCCGAGTGCCACCGGCTCAGAGTCAGGCGTGGCTTGGGGAAGGGCGGGACAACACCTGACTCGCAGCTCTAGTGAGTCACAGTCCCTCCGAGGCAGGTTACCTGGGCCAGCGCACGAACGGTCTCGCAGAGTCTGGGAGGGGAGTGGAGAGGAGTGCGGCGCGTAAGGGAAAGCCCGGTGGCTTCGCAAGCTGCCCTCTCATCCCCTTGGCCTTTGACTCATGCATACTCCTGAGGACGTACGCACGTGAGCGCTCCTTTCACTCACAGCCAGATGTGGGCCCACGAGCTCCAGCAGGTCTTTCTGATCCCAGGACGTCCACCAAAGGCCCCCTCTTGCTTCATCACAAAGGGTTTGTGGAAGGGGTTTAAAGCTGGTCTGGAAGGAGGGCGGCAGGGAGCTCAGATGTGTCTGCACCTTGCTGTCCTCTTTGCAGGTCTCTGGAGGAGAGGTGGCCCCTTGCCCAGGTGATCATGGCACCTGTGTCCAGTATGTCCCTCCCTCCCACACCCTCTCTCCATCCATCATCTCCTTTCTCCACTAATCTTCAACCTCTCCTTTGCCACCGAAGCCTCCCCTCCCTGTAGAATTGTGTATTAACAGTCATAACCTTGATGGCAACTTGTGTGGACTGAGCACTTACTGTGTACTAGGTTCTCAAATAAGCACTTTGTACACATTTTTCTCATTGAATCCCGAAGTCAATTCTACCTGAATGCCCATTTTAGAAATGAGGAAACTGAGGCTTAGGGCCATGGACCCTGCACAACCATTGACGTTGCACAGGCCCCAAGCAGCCTGAGTTTTCAAGCCCAGGCTTGGAATTGCCCACAAGCACCTCACATCGCAAAACCCAAACCAAGCTCCCCTGACTGGGCATAGTCGGTAGGTCTTCTGGGTGACATCCCTGGTCTGCGGGCTGTCCTCTCCACCTGCACGCGGGCCCCATGCTCGCCTCCTGCTCCCTCGCTCCCTCACACCACCCCCCACTGCAGTCCTGGTCTTGGCTTGCTCCCTGGGCCCCTGGAATCCCACAGGCGCCTCAAGTGGACCATAAACTCACACTTTCCCCTGAACCTGCACCTCAAACACCCTCTTCTCCTGAACTCACTCCCAGGAAGAGCCCACGGCTCACCCAGTCTTTCCAGCCTGAAACCTGAGTTACCCTCTGCTAACACGGTAAGCCACTGAGTCCCCCACCTCAGGGCCCTCCCTCCTCCTGGCTGCAGACTGCTCCTAACCTTCCTGGTCAGAGCCTTTGCCCCGGCACCCCGGCCTCACCGCCAGCTACAACCTGCCCTGCGGGTCTGCGCTCCCGTCTGACCTCGGAGTGGTCACCGCCCTGGGAGGGAGAGCGGCGGGATGCCGACAGCCTCCGCAGCCTGCAGGCTACCGTGCAGACCAGGCGCTTTGTGTTCTGGACGCCCCCGTGCCTCAGGCTCATCGCTGGCTATTCTGCACTGGGACCTCACGCTCCAGCCCTGCCAAACTCACCCTCATCCCTGCACCCCTGCACGCTGCCCAGATGCCTTTCCACGAATTCCTGAGCACCAAGGCGTCATTTCTTCTAGGACTTCGTAAGTATTTTCCCTGCCTGTCCACACCTTCTGCCATAGCCACCAAGTGTCCTTCCTTTCTACCTTCCATGACGATTTGCTGGACACCTACCACAGGCCAGGCACTATGTTGAGAGCTGGGCAGTTAAGGCTGCCCTCCCCCTACAGGGACCTCAGGAAGGACAGGAATAGACAGGTGTCCCACAGCAGGCACGGCCGCCCCCACGACCAGTGCCTCTGGGCTCAGGAGGGTGCCCGGCCTTGCTTCCTGATGGTTCGGGAGTTGTGGGTGAGGGACCGGGCGGGAAGAAAAAGGGAAACCTGTGCTTTTTTCTGCTTCTACTGCATCTCGTCCTGCATACCAATTTGAACATATGAAATGACATCTGAGAAATCCTAAAAATAAACTTTCCTGTATTCCCAGTGCTATAATAAACTACCACAATGCAAGTAACTCAAAATTTTAAAATTACACGAAAATTGGGAGTTTGATTTTCAAAATCTTAACTTTTTTAAAAAGCTTCTTTTCGATTTACGTGACACACCTGTGAGCATCTTTCACAGGGGTCACAAACACATAGCCTGTGTTTTTAAATAGCTTAAATGTGTCTGGAACAAATGATGGGGAGAGCCCAGCTGACCACAGCTGCCGCCTGGCTGCATCCCGAGGAGCGAGCGCCCACTCCTCCAGTGCCCGGGACCCTTCCCTGTGTGGCCCAGGGCAAAGCATAGCCAGTCACAGCCTGCCACAGGCCTAAGTGCCACGGGAACACAGACCAAGATGCGCGCTTCCACACCCCGGCCGGCGGGGGACGGGGGAGGGGAGGGTGGGGGAGGGGGCAGCGCCTCACCCCTACCCAGGGCAGTTCTCTCACCCCTGATTCTCCAAGACAGAAATAGAAAATGAAAGATCTTGGAAAACGCCAAAATGAGGTGACATACTACCCGGAGAGAAATCACCTGTGATCAACAGGAGGAGTCAAAGCCGTTTTCTGCAGATTCTGGTCTGTTTTTTGTGTGGCTTCACCTCCTAGATTGCAGGGGAGAGAGGCTCTCCGACAGGTAGGGGAGGTATGTGCGCTCTCGTTATCTGTTGCCCCGACTACCCCTTTCCGCACTAGTGAAAGAACCACTATCACGTTCACATATTCCTTCAGGGCAAAGCTCTGCAAAACTACTGGCACCGTTTATGTCTCTAATACAGTTACGTTAATTTATGGAGCAACAGCTAAGTGCCGCGTGTGTGCGAGGAAGCAGGCACCGCCCTCCGTCAGGCACCAGCGCGAGTGGGTCCCCAGAAAGGTGCCAGAGCGGCCCTCCCTGCCCCGCCCCCACGCGGGGGCTGCGCTGCGGTCCCGCCACGCCTGCGGTGGGCACTGGAGACCCCGCACGGCCTGCCCGGTGCGTGCGTCTGGAGTAGGCCCTCGCGGGCGCGGGCTGAGCCAGCAAGCCCAGCCTGGTCCCCGCGACCCCGGCCTGCACCTGGAAAGCAAAGAAGGCCCGGGACCCGCGTTCCACGCCCGGTCGGCCCACCCCGGCTGCGGCACGAGGTCCTGAGAGCGGTTGGGGCCGGCTCACAGTGTGCCTTCCCTCAACTCGCCCCTGAGCCATGCCCGCGATGGAGGGGAGGAAACAACCTGCCCAACCCGAAAGCAAGGGGCAGGAACCCGAGCCTGTCATCCGTATTGTGGACTCTTAACCGCCAGCTCTGCACTTCTCTTTGAGTCAATCTGTAAAATAAGATTAATGATAAAGATTAAATGAATAGTATATGTGGAGGCAATCTATAAAATGAAAATTGTATTTTTGCAAACATTGTTATTATAACCGTAAATTGTATAATCATGCAAAAATATTCTGGTTTGAAAAAAAAGCAGGAAGGAATTGTGTTTAAAACAGACAGAACCATCCCTTCATCCCACACTTGAAACCTCCTCTCTCTGGGACTTCACCCAATGGGCTTCACCAAAATCAAGTTTTGTTTATTAAATTTCTGATGCTAAAGATTGCTCATCTTAACTCTAAAATCCATTGTTCATGGAAATCATGTAGAATTGTTGTATTTCTTTTTTATCTAAGTTGGTTTCTGTCTCTAAGTTTGCATTTCTACAGATTCAAGAGGAAATAATAGCTTTTAACTTTTGTTCATTCTGAGAAACACATTTTATTCTTTACCAAAATCTTAATCCCTCATGGCGCATTTTCTCTATTTACACCTTTTTTTGCCCGTCGGGAAATGTTCCTAAAACCCTGCCGGGGGACGTGCACTGGCCCTGCGGTAGGGGCTTGCATTCCAGCCCGGCTCTGCTGTTCTCCCACTGCGTGACCTGGGCACATGGGAGTGTTCCCGGGCCTCTCTTTCTTATCTGTACATGAGGAGGAACAGACGATCCTTTGGGCTTTATTCCAGTTCTAAATATCTGTGACTACCCAGAGCCACATGAGACGCTATCAGGACTCCACAGAGCTAACTGCTCCGTCTCCACACACTTCTGCCTTGTAGGATTAAGAACAGACCCACTCAGGGTTGCAAAGCTGGACATTCCCCGGTGCCCAGCTGGACGGTGAAGGATCCCAGAGCCCTAAGAAATCCAGCTGACATTTCCCAGGGAGATAAGCCAGAGGGCGGGTGCCTGGAGCCTTCCAAGTGCAGGACAGGCAGACACATTTTCACAACACTCTAGAATGTTCCCAATCACTCAAAAGATAAAAACATGAAAATCTTGAAAAGTCTGAATTCCTACTTAACGTTATCAAGATGAATCACTTAAATACAAAGGGGGAGTTTAGCAAGTTTGGAAAGGATGTTGCTGTTTCTTAAACCCCAGTGCTTTCCGAGGCTTTCTCTTAGGTTGCTGTCTGTAGGGAGGTTGCAGCAATTCTCTTTTCAAAAGGTACTTTTGATGGCAATTAGTCTGTCATTAAACAGCCCCCCGGCCACAGTTGCTGGGCTTCCATTCAAATGAAAAGTGCTGTATTAAGGCAATAGGTATCTAATTATTGAAGTTTTAAAATGAAACCTGTTCTTCATTTCTCTGTCATTCACCATTCCCTCTACTACTTACAACCAAAGGGGATGTTAACCACCGGTCTGTCAAGTATCACAGGCGGGGAAAAACTGACCTTTCCTAGAATAGTATGCTGTAAACAAGACAGCCAGGGTTCCGTGTCCCTGTAATCTGTATCGCAGCGTATAGTGTGTATGTGTGCACATATTATATATATATTTATATGCTTCACTGTAAAGGCTGAGACCATTGTCACTTTTGAGATATTAACCCAGCATTTTAAGGCAGTGGTCCATCTGACAGAAATATTTCTCTGGGCTTGAATTTTGAAGAAAGAATCATTGTAGGAAGTTTTAAAAGTATATTCTTAGCACTCTGGCTGTGGACCCACAGTGCTCGTGAACTGGCAATGGAGCTGGTGGTGAGACACAGCCTGGAGAGGGGGCTTGAGCCAAAGTATAGCAGAGGTGCCTGATTCTTGAAGATTTACATCCTGAACCACAAAATTCCAGTGTCCTCGGAGACCCTAGAAACTGCCAGGAAGAAGTATCTGAATGTTATCCCATGGTCACCATCACCATGGCCACGTTTGCAGTCCAATGTTTACTGAACACTTGCACCAAATTCCACACTGAGTGCTGTGCATGTACGAGTTCATTAGCCTCTGTGAGAACCCTGTGAGTTGGGTGCTTGGTGACTCCCCGTGTGAAGATGAGGGAACTGAATCTCATAGCTGAGAAAACCACCCAGGCTCCCTCAGCTGGGAATGAGTGGAGTTAGGTCGCAAGCCTGAGCAGCCTGGTTTCAGAACCTGGAATTTAAACTGCTCTGCTCTCTACCTGCTACCCTGTCTGTGCCTGCTGTGTGTTGTCAATTTGAGGAAACACGGGTTTCAGGGACTTGGGGGACACGCAGACTCAAAGGAAAAATGCCTTCATGTTCACCTTGATGAGATTCCAGGAATCTTTACACGCAGCTGCTGTAACCCAGCTCCAAGTAGCGTACACCACAAGGGAGACACATTGGCTCCCACCTTGGGGTCAGAGATGGCTCCAAGGGGCCACTGATCCTCATCGTTAGTGGCATCAGTGAAGAGAGAAGACCACCTCCACCAACAGCTTGAACAGACTCCTGGCACGTATCAGCCACTCTTGGACTTTACGTCCATCCCTGAACTCAATATTGTGAAAGGGTAGATACGCTGTGGTGCTGGGGAACTCCACGGTGTGATCGCTCCAAGTAGAAGGTGCCCCAAAGGGACTGAGGTGGGAGAAGGTGGGCTCCCCATAGGAAAGTTGGATGATTTTACCCCAAGGTGGCACTGACAGGACATGCAAGAAAAAAGCTGGCATTCACTGCAGTAGCGTCAAAAGTAGTAAGGCCAGCCTCCTAGGGCTATGGTCCTCACCCCCCAGCAGTGGCCTGGTACAGGTCTGTGGCCTGTTAGGAAACCAGGGCTGCCCATCACCGCCTGAGCTCCACCTGTCCCTGTCCCCCACCACACCCTGCCCCCCATGCATCCTGCTTTCCCCAGTTCTTGGAAAAACTGTCTTTCATAAAAGTGGTCACTGGTGCCAGAAAGGTTGGGGACGATTGCTATAGGGATGTCTAAGAATGCCTGGGAATCTGGGGCTTTTAACAAAAAAGACATGCTCTTTATTTTTAAATGCTGTTCATGTTTTTGGACCTTTATCTTGTCAAGAATCCCAAAGTATATTACATAATTTTTAAATGACGGCAATGGAGCTTTACATAATAATGAAATTGAGATTATCTTAAAGAATTATCAGCCCACACAAATTTGTGCTGCCCCAACTGGAAGTATTTCAGAATCAGCAAAACACGCCAGTGAATGCTCTGTATACACGTAGAGTCTCCATAAATGCTAGTTTCTGATTTATATACTGAATAAACAAGATCTGCCTCTTAGTCTGTTCACTGCAGTAAATTCTTACTAATTTTCACAAGTCAGTGAGTATATGTTTACAAGTTAGATGTAATATTATTGTAAAACTCAGTGTCATTGGCATTTAGATGTTATGGGCTTCAAAATGACAGCAGGCTGTCCCATTTTCATATAAGATCAGAACTCTATTCTGTAATTCAGTTCTGCAACACGTATCGCAGGTCTATTACGTGTATGCAGCAGGTGTTTGGGATGAAGAAAATAAGCATCCCTGTTCCTACAGCAGGGAAGACAAACATGTTAGCATGTCTCCTGTCACAGGTGCTGTGACAAAGGCAAACCTGTGTACTCCAGAAGCTCAAATGGGGGTTTACTTAACTCAATTTTAAGAAATGAGGAATTTAGTCGAAAAAGAAAGGAGAGTGTTTCAAGCAAAGGGAACATTAAGAGCAGAAGTGTGGACGTGTGAGATGGTGTGACATGTGCAGGGAGACACGCGCAGTTTGGTTCAGGACGGCGCACTATCCAGCAGACATCGAATGTGAATCTAATGTGAGCCACATATACAAGCGACTGATGTCACTTTAAAATATCTAGTAACGACACTAAAAACAAAAAGGTAAAATCAACTAAGAAAATGTGTTTTATTTAACCACATAGATCCAAAGTATTACCATTTCAACATGTAACCAATACAAAACTCACTGGAGAGGCATTTGACTATCTTTTCTCAGTAGTGTGTCTGCAGAAGCCACCGAGTCTTTCATGCTGGCGGCACATCTCAGTCTGGGTCCGCCACGCTGCGCGTGCTGGGCAGCCGTGGGGGCTGGTGGCTACTTCATTGGACGGCACCGTTCGGAGCGGTGAGCTTGCAGAGAGGATGCAGAAGCACGGCTGGGGACATGGACAGGGCAGCCACACACACTCCTGGGGGCACTTCATGGTGCAGGCCGTGGGAGAAATGGAGGGTGAATCGCTTTGGAAACAGGGCAGGGGTGGACTGAAAGAGAACAGAGCTGCAGGGTGGATGGCTGTAGGGTCCATCCTATAAGCAACCTATTTGAAGAAGGTTGAAATTAGGGCCGATGGTAATAGGGAGAGGGAGCAAGGGAGACACAGAAATGTTGGTACAAGATGCCTGCAGGATTTGGGTGAATTCAATGAGAAAAAGAAGGGGTGAAGCGTGAGTTGAGGATGTCTTCCCACTCTCTGATTTGGATGACTAGGGAACATGAGAGCTAAGGTGGGGGCAGGGCATAGGGGAACACGACTGCCGGCCCGTGCACGGCACTCTCCATCACGTCACCTCGGCGCCATGTGCACGTGTGTGGGCTCCAGTGTGGGTCTCCACCATAACTCAGTGCTGACTAAGAGAAGGGGAACTGACATGAATGAACACTCAGGGTTATTTTCATGTGTATTCCCAGAGCTTTGGAGGTTCTCAATGCAGTGAAGGCATTCTAGGAGAGAAGGACCCTTCACAAATATGGAATTCAGAATTGACCATGAAAGGGTAAAATAAGACAATGAGTTCGGTTGGAAGGTGTTGGCATGTACCCACTCCTTAATGAAATAGGAAGAACTAGAATAATGGCAGTGCAACAAGTCACCCACCATCGAGATGCTTACACAGTCAAGCACCTGTCAACAGAGGGGTGTTCACCAGACACTGGGAAGCTTCCGGTTCACCAGGTGATTGTGCACTAGCAGTCCAGCTCTGACCTGTGATGGGAGAGGGCATCTACGTAAGCAGGTGTAAAAAAAATGATTATCTTTCCATAACCTACAGCTCCGGGGCTCTCCGGCACCAACACAAGGTATATCCAGTGGAATAAGCAAAAGGCTTCAGGGTCCATAGCACGCAGGCCCCTGCAGGTCACAGCAGCGCCCAAAGGAGCTACATTTGGCTATTCCCAGGCACACAATTGCAACTTTAAGGGGAGACTTCCAGAGCTGGAGAAGGAAGTGGCCCATAAAAGGATCTGAAGGGGCACTGAAGAGCCAGTCACTGACTGATCTGAGAAACGGACATTTTGGCTGGAGGGGAACTTGGAAGATTATACGGTGGGGACTCGCTGGCATTCTTCATATTCCTGTGCCTGAGAGCCCGAATCACAGGACAGACAATGAACATTCAGCACTGGGGGCTCAGCGAACACCAGTACAGGCCTGAGGTTAATGCTACCAGATTGATGCTCACCTCCAAGGGTTAAGCTACGTAAACTCGATAGGTGAGGACTCAGGACAGACAGAGACTGGCGAGGTAAAGAGTGAGTGCCTGTCTCCATCCTTAGATGCTCCCTCACAAAACATATCAGAAAGTGGAGTGGGAGCCCTGAAGGTGGAATACAGTTTGTGCCTAATCTGGAGAAAGCCACCACCTCACGGGGACCTGCAACGCGTGTCGGCTTTCCCTCATGGGCACACGCTTGTGCGTCGAGGAACTGCAGGGCCTTAGTTCTTCCGGGAAGTTTCAGGTAACTCACCACCCTAGATTTTATTTTAAGAGAACTGGCTTCATTCATTAAAATGGGAAAAGGGAAAAAGGGAGGATATTGAAGGAATTTCCTAGGACAAATTTTTCAACTTAAGAAACATAAGTAATCTTCTAGCACAGGAAGAATCTCAACATTATGTCACCTTCATCATGCAGGCTCTATAGCAATGTATTCATTCCTTTCTGAACCAAGACTCATTGTCAGTTGCTCCTTTACACAAATGCCTAATGTTACTAAGGATACCATGACTCCACGTGCCTCTGTGACCGAATGAATATAAACCACAGAATGCAGTGTAACAATCCCCCTGGCTTTTCCCCCTTTCTTTCTGTTCCATCCAAGAGACACTTACCTCTTTCTGACCTTATAAAAGCTAAAAATAGTCTTGTATATTTTTTCTCCAAACCCTGTTTGATGAAATCCATGAGTAGTTAATGTCAGCTTTTCAGACTCTGAAACATATCAGGATTATTTTAAGTAGTAATGAATAAATCTCAAATTTTATCCTGGGGTTCAGACACTTATTCATCTTTATTCAAATATTTTAAGCTGAAATTTAAATTAAATCAGATTGCCTACCAGAAATTCTAATACTTTAGTGAAAGGAGTGGAGAAAAAAAGGTGCTGACCTAAGTTACTTTAAAAATGAATTAAGTCTGTAAGGACCAAAGGCAAAGTAACTTGTCTGTAAGCACTCTACTTTAGTTGATAAAGTTGTTTGCTTCCCATGGGGGTATAGGTCAACGATTTTGATACTACTATAAATATTGTCTTAGTTCATTTGTGTTGCTATAAAGGAATATCTGACACTGGGTAATTTATAAAGAAAGGAGATTTATTTGGCTCACAGTTCTGCAGACTGTGAAGTCCAAGTTCGGGCAGCTCACCTGGCAAAGGCCTCATGCTGCTTCCACTCATGGCAGAAATCGAAAGGAGGGGGTACGTGGAAAGGAGACCAAACCTGAGAGGGAGCCTCACTTTATACCAACCTGCTCTCTCAGAGCTAATCCAGTCCTGTAAGAGAAAGAACTCGTCTACTCCCAAGTGATGGCATTAATCTGTTGATGAGCAAGCAAGTCCCAGAATCCAAACACTTCCCACTGGGCCTCACTTCTCAACACAGCCACATGGGCGAACAAGCCTCAACATGAGTTTTGGTGGGACAAACCATATTGAAACCATAGCAGGACAGGAACACGTGAACACATGCTGGGAAAGAAGACATCCATTTCTACTTAGAATTCTCCAAAAGGTGACAGGACCATGACTTTTATGGGAGACGAGAGTAGTAATGTACTGTGAGAGAAGAGGAGAATGCTCTACACTAGATCCTGTTTTGCGGCAATAATCACTCCAGGTATATTTTTGCACATGTCTTCCTGATCACAAAGCCAGGGCTAGCTTTTTGTCTAAAAGATATGCACAAAAAGCTACAAATGCTTATTTGCTCCAGGGAGAAAAATTCTGATATCTGATGTGTACTGATTTTAAAATATGTCTACAATTCTTTGACACTCTTCCCTGCACGTGGTGGAATCTAATTCTGCTCCCCTGGAGGGTGGGCTGGACTACTGGCTCACTTCACATGACCTGAATAAAGCAGATGAGACAGCAGGTGACATCAGAGACTAGGTCATAAGCGCTATTGAGGTGTCCGTGGCAATCTCTCTCTTCTAAGTCACTCTTTCTGGGGGAAATTCTTGGCCCTGCCTAGAAGTCACTAAAGCAGCCTGGGGAAGGGACTGAGGCCTGCAGCTCTTGCCCATGGGCGTGGCCTTCCTGGAAAGCCCTCGGCCTCAAGAAAGCCATCAGAGACTGCAGCCTCCAGAGAGACCCTGGGCCGGAGCCACCCTCAGCTCAGCCACCCGTGAATTCCTCACCCTTAGAAGTTGTGAGATCATTGCTTTTTCATGTTTTAAGCTAGTACACTTTGGGGCAATTGATTAGGTAGCAAGAGACAACTAATAAGTGATGCTACGTGCGTGGGAACGTGAACTCAGCAGGGCGTGGAACAGACACTGCCTGAGTCTGGCCTTGTTCTCCCACCTCTGCGAAGGCCTGCTGCAATCTCCACAGGTTCAGGAGAACTGGTCGGGAGACAGCTTTGTAAGAATTTTGAAAGAAAAAAGGTAGCTTGCATGACTCAAAGGGAATTAGTATCTATAAACTGTATGTCTGGATTTTATTGAAGCTTATAACAAATGTTTTAAAAATAACCCTGTGAGAAAACTGAATAAACATGTGACAGGTGATGGTAGTATATTTGACAGACTCATTAAATGACTTGGATAGATAAGAATACTGAATAGGAAACAAGAACGTTTAAGTTTGGTAAGAATGAAAGGAAGCTCTGCACTGGGATTTTTTTTCATCAACTCTATAAATACGAGTTTGGGAAACTAGGTTGTCTGCCAGAAGTTCGTGTGGAAAAGTCTACTTAATATGAGCCAGGCAGCACTGTGAGGGGCCTTTCAGAGAGCCAAGGAAACCCCTCACAGAAATAATAGAAGACGGGAGTGGGCGCCACCGAGCACTGAGCAGGCCAGAGCTCAGCCCTGGGACTTGCCCGCTTCTGACTGAGCCACTGAGTCACCGTGCAAGACGTGACACACTCACTCCTCCAGTGGGACCCTACCAAAGGCACTGCTATTGGCGCACCCATTGTAAGAAGAGAATCAATTGTGCCAGTGACAGGGAGCACTGGACTCGCGGGGGGTGCGGACGTGGCTGGTGCCCGTCGCTGGACATCTTCACCACGAGGCCAGCCGCGGACTGGAGGCGCCTGCCAGGGTTCAGCCGAGCTCGGGCTGCGCCCGCGGCACACAACCTGAACTGCCCATGAGAGTCATCCGCGAGCTTTAAAAGGTTTCTATGCCCAGGTCAGACCCCAGTCTAATTAAATCAGAGCCTCTCAGCAGCAGGTGAAATCTTGAAACCACGTGGCACGAGATGATTAAGGCGTTGGGTCAGGGCGAGGGCTGGGGCAGCGTTCCGATTGTAAAGCTCCCCATGTGATTCCAGCACACAGCAAGGGTACAAGCACTGAGGTCTCTCTCTGCTCTGTGACTCTGTAATTCCATCTTTGGATTCCCAGAAGCCATCCCATGGAGCCACCCATCTATACTCCTGTTCCCGAGGGGCACCGCAGACAGGCCGTGGGCATCACCAAACAGCCCTGGCGCTGCCTTTCTCAGCCGCAGTTTCGAGGCATCCAGCCTGTCCACGCAGCGTCCTCCACTGTGAAATAGGAAGAGTACTTTCTCATAGACCTGAAACGCACTCATACGTGTTTACCCAAGTGCATTCAAGGGGCATGTTCACCAGAAAACCTGTACACGAGCGTTTATGGAAGCTTTATTCATAATTGTCAAGACTAGAAGCAACCAAGATTGTGTGAAAAGATGTAGTACTTTCACACAATGGAATGGTATTCAGCAATAAAAAGAAATCAAGCCACAAAAAGACATGCAAAAACCTTAAATACATATTGCTGAGCAATAGAGACAGTCTGAAAGACTCACATACTGTATGAGTACAATTATATGATGTTCTGAAAGTGGTTGAGCTACAGAGACTCTAAAATGATCAGTGGGTGCAAGAGATTTGGGGGAAGTGGGGGGAGTTTAACTGGTGGAGCACAGGGGTTTTAGGAGGTAAAATTACTCTGTATGATCCTAGAATTATGAATATATAACCTGACTCATGTATCAAAAAATAGATATCCCTTTGCTGAGTTGAGGGGAAACTTCCCCTTCCCCCCTCAAAGTTCACTGAAAGATCAACTCACAATTAAGACAGATTAATAAAAGAAAGAAATTTATTTACTGTGCGGTGGGGAGAATCACAGAGTGATTACCGAATATCCCAATGGGCTCCAGAAAGTTTTATACAGGCCTTTGAGAGGTGAGGAGGGAAGATGAGGGGTATAGGTAATTCTATTTCAGGACAATAAATGGTTTCCAGGGAGGATGAATAGATAGTTGGGAAAGTGAATGGATGGGGAAAACAGATTGACTTGTAAACTAACCTGAGAGACAGGTGTTATGTTTAATGATTTGGGGCAGGTCTGGTTGCATTCTTGATCTTCTTTCCTACAATATGGTGAGATAACGCGGAGGAGAGGGAAGTCAACTTTTCTTTTGATGGGTCTGCCTGGTTTATGCACATAGAGGGAAAGCCCCTTTCAAGGCCTTTTTATCTTAAAGGGCCTTTAATTCAAAATATTCTTTACACCAAAGAGTCATATTTGGGGGTGAAACTTCCTGAGCTCCTTCATCTTTCTGCCTGTACATAACCCTGTCTATCACAACCCTTAGAACTTTACAGCACAGAGAATGAAACAATGGATGCTAATTTAAAACCAAAATTATCCAGGAGGTTGAGCATCCCCCAGTGAAATGCCGAGTGTGACAATAGAAGCTAACTGTATTGCAAATGCAGGAAACACCCTCACTGCAGGGGCCAGGTGGAAGGCAACCTAAGGAACTCTAGAAATGAGCAGTGCTGGCAGGACTGAAGGCAAAAGAAATTGTCCACGCACATTCTACTTTAGTAGACAAAGTTCTTTCCCTTGGGGGTACAAGTTCACAATTCTGATACTGCTGTGCACACACTGGAACTGGACTATTTAGTAAACGGATGACAGATGGTGGGACAGTGTTTCTCAATGTTGCAGTGAGAAATCACAGATGAGCAGGGAAGAAAGGCTGGAATTGTTACCGAAAGCTCAGCCGCTTGTCCACGAGGCCGAATGATGAGGACAAGCGGTTTGAGGCGGAAGGAAAGAAAGAGTCTACTTTGCCAGCAAAGGAGGAAATATGGCAGACCTTCTCATCTCAAACCCCCAAATTTCCTGAACATAGGCAGAATACAGAGTTTTTAAAGGGAGGGTTCTCAGCTCCAGGCGATTACTGTGGTTAGCTATTCTAATCCTCCCATCTCTGCCAAAGACAAAGCCTATGAACTGGCCAGCCTCCCACATGGGGGGCTGGAGCCGCCTGGGAGTTTTAACAATAGACAACCTGTCTCAAGGATGCAGACCAGGCTGCAGCTCCCAAAAGAGTGAGGGAAATTTTAAGGAACAAAAAAAATCTTCCCGCTCTTTTTTTTTCAGGCCATTCCCCGTTACAGAATTATCCACACAGTGATGGGCAAGAGTTGGTGATATCAGTTGAAGCCCCTGTTTTGCTTAAAATAGATACAGCTGATTACACACATACTTATTTTTAGGTAAGTGTCTATACCTGGGTTACTATACAGACACATACCTCTATACCCTGCAGGCTGAGACAGCCCAAAAGCAATGCTTGCACACCTTGGACCCAGAAGGGTTTTAAATACCATTCCGCAATGAAAGGAACCAGGATTCATTGGAGAAATGACTGATTCAAGCCCCAGGATAGGAAATATGTAATCTGAGTAGGGAGCTTCTTGTAGTACCAGAAAGTAAAAAAGTGCTAAAAAATTTGTCTTAAATGATGTGGGTATGTCAAGGGAACACAGCCAACTGAAACAGCTCCCACTGGATAAAGCTAGAACAATTCAGGCAACAAAATAGTTATGGATCATAACTCAAAGTGTAAAACAAATATCCGTTAGTCCATGCTAATATACATAAATGAACGATTGGATAAATAAACAAATGGAAAAACCAGACAAATCTGTGCAGAAGACTTCTAAATAATTGACGCAGGTGATTAACCCTGAAGGAAGTGAAGCGTAACTCCCCACTGCCTAAGTGTGAGCTGTCCGCACTGACCTTCCACAGAGCACAGGGTGGGGAGCGCTTCGTGGTGGCCACGTCACCACGGTGTGTCACCTTGATATGGTGTGATGGAAGTAGCAATGTATCCCCACGCTGAAAGCCGATCGTGAGAAGTCCAAATAGAGGGCATTCTACAAAATGCCCAACCAGGACTCCTCAAGTCGCTAAAGTCACCAGAAACAAGCAAAGTCTGAGAAATTGTCACTGCCAAGAGGGGCCATCTCTACTAAATGCAAGAGGGCTTCTTAGATGCCATCCTGGGACATGAAGGGAACGTTAGGTGAGAACAAAGGCGTCTGAAATGGGTACTGACTTTCACTGCAATTGACAAACCAACGCTGCCTTGTGCTGAGGCCTGACGTTTGTGTGCACTGAATGCACGTGCTGAGCCCTCGTCTCCAGTGCGATGGTAGTAAGAGACGAGGGCTTCTGGAAGCCACTAAGTCATGCAGATAGAGCCCCCATGAGTGGGACTGATACCCTTATATAGAAAAGGCGCCAGAGAGCTGCTGGGCACCATCCGCCACGTGAGGACACACAGAGAAGGTGCCACCTGGGAACCAGGAAACGGACGCTCACCAGACGCTGAACCCACGGGTGCCCCGATCTTGGATTTCCTTGTCTCTAGAACTGTGCAAAATACATTCTGCTATTTTATGTTACCCATTCTAAGGCGTTTTTTTTATAGCAGCCCAAACATAACTGAGACAGATCATTTATGGTAACGAACGAACCAAACCTAATATAAGACGCTCACAATGGAGACGACGGGGTGTGGAGCACCTGGTAACCTCTGTACAATTTCCACTCTCTCTGTACATCAAAAACTGTTTACTTTAAAAAGTAAAAAGAAATTAAACTGTATATGTGCATCGTGCTCTAGTTGGTAAATGCGTTTCTCACAGGTATGAGTTGACAATTCCAAAGTACACCTATACCAAGAATGATCAATAAGCAAATCCATGGCAGACAACGGGGTCCAGTTGCTCGTTCTAAGAACACAAGTTACCAAAAACAACAAGAGGGGGAGTCCCGAATTAAGCCGGTGCTACTAGATTAGAGTCAGAGACAATAGTGTAAACTTAAAGCTTAGTTTATTTTACACATGTGTATACATAAATAAACACAGAAACAATCACAAATACATGTGTACACACGTGTGCGCCCTGCTCTATCTGCTGGTAGGACCTAGAAGCAGCGACAACCCAGTAACAATAAGCACAGCCATGGCCAGATCTCAGTTTCCAAATAACATCCCCCAGTGAAAGGAATGAGGGCTCCTTGGAGAAAGGGCTGATCCCCGCCCCGAGCAGGGAAGTACAGGATGCCCTTCAACACCTTAGGATGCCAGAAGTCAAGGAAGCGCTCAAAAAACAGGTAGATGAAGGTGTGCCAAAGGGACACAGGGCAAGCTGAGAGCACCCACTGGCCAAAGCCCAATAATCTGAGCATCAAAATAAATCATATCAAAATGATCCACAGCACTGGATTATAGCCTAAGGTAAAAAATCAGTACCCATGAGTCCATACTGATTTAAATAAATAAGTAAATGGTGAATAGTGACCAATTATCCTTCCAGAACATTCCAAATAATATATGAAGATTCTGCCCCAGATGCAGCTGAATGCCCCTCCTTCGGTGCTGGCAGGACTTCCAAGGAGCAGGGGATGGTCTCCTCACCGCTAGGGTTCCTGGCGACAGCGCCTCAACACCACAGTGGTAAGTCACTCGCACGCTCGCTCACCACGTGCCCCTGCTGTGAGATAATAGCATGGCACCTCTGAGACCCATCACCCAGCCCAGTCCTGAGAAAACATCAGACAAACCCACACTGAGCACCCTACCCGCTTACCTGACCAGGGTCAGTCAAACACAGTCTGAGAAACTCAGACCAGAGGGGACACAGCAGACACAACAACTAACTGTAACGCGGAATCTTCCATGGGATCCTGGGACAGAAACAAACATTAGTGGGAAAACTTGTGAGATTCTCATAAATTCTAGAGTTTGGTTAATAGCAATTTACCAAAGTTGCTCTCTGAGTTTTGACAAATGTAGCACAATTATGCAAGATGTTAACATGTGAGACAACAGACTCAAGGGTAGACAGGGACTTTCTGTACTTGCAACTTCTCTAGAAAACTGACATTATTCCAAAATAAAAACGTAACTAAAAATAAATAAATATCGAAAAGTTCTTTTACTCTATGTTCTTTTATTTGGTCACAACTTTGTCAAAACTGTGAAGCCTCGACATGCTATTATTTTTCGAGACATACATGGTTAATAATTGCCGTGCAGTCCTGAGTATACGCAAGTATCTGGTAGCACACTCGTGTCCATGGAGGGTGTCTGGAGGCAAAGTGGCTTCGTAGCCTGAATCACCCCGCCCAGGTGGGGCTACAGGTCATGCCACAGGCTCCGACAGAATGAGCTGCGAATGCACTAGGGTGTCAGTTCTGAGCAGCTAAGCTGTTTGAGAGATTCTTGTGGATTCGAAGTTGCTTCTCAGAGATTTAGGAAAAATAAAATGTACCGGACCAGCTCAGAATGATCTGGGGAATGTTGGAAACTTCTACTCAGCAGACATTCTAAACAGCTAGTGGGGTTGAGAGAAAGCCAATCCACCAGCACCATTCTGGGGGCTTCCTGCCTGTGGACCCCATGACCTTTGGAGCCACCACGAGGCTCCTGCGGCACAGTGGTCTCAGGGTTAGGGGGCCCACCTTGGCGGCAGCCTCTGGGCTCCCCAGCAGGTGTGAGCAAGCAGGTGCCACTGGGGGACCCAAAGGGACAGCCTTAATTCCAAAGCCCACCCAGTGCCGTTTCATGGATTCTAAGATGCACCTATTTTGTAATTCCATCTTTTAACATCTCTGTAATTGGAATGCGTCAGGACTGATAACATCTTAGAGTCAATGACTTGGTATAAATTACATTCCAGAGATATGATTAGACAGTGGACTAAAATAGATGGAAACGCAGGGTCGGGCAGCCGAACGGGCTTACTGAAGGAACTGACTAGCCGGGACGCGGAGGAAAAGCAGCAGAGGCGGTGCCGCGGGGTCGTCAAGATGAGGAAGGAGGGCGAGAACAGACGGGCGGCTGCCCTGCACCCGGGCTGTCACCCGCTTTCTTCGCTGTGCCCCTTTTGCTGTCCGCGGTCCTCACCGCAGATGCCCAGTGCCCTCTGGCCACCACCGCAGGTCCTCCCCACCTGGGCACTCCGCAAGGCCTGTCCTTCCACAGAGTGCCGGGCCCTGGCTGCTCCTCTGGGACGCGCTCCCCGCTGCCAGCAACGCCTGTCCCGCCACACGCCCACACACACTCACGGACGCACACACAGACGCATTCACAGATACATTCACAGTCACACACCCACACACAGTCACACACTCACAGACGCACACACAGATACACCCACAGTAACACACACAGACACACTCACAGTCACACCCATACACACGGACGCACACACACACTCACAGATACACTCACAGTCACACACCCACACACACTCACGGACGCACACACAGACACACTCACAGACACACCTGCACATACTCATGGACGTACACACAGACGCACTCACAGATACACTGACAGTCACACACCCACACAAACTCACGGACGCACACACAGATGCACACACAGACACACTGACAGTCACACACCCACACACACTCACGGACGCACACACATATGCACACACAGACACACTGACAGTCACACACCCACACACACTCACAGACGCACACACAGATGCACACACAGATACACAGACACACCCACAGTCACACACACAGACGCACAGACATCCCCACACTCACACACACAGACGCACAGACATCCCCACACTCACACACACAGACACACCCACAGATGCATACACAGACCCACACACACAAACACACACACAGTCACACACAGACACACCCACAGTCACACACACACACTCACAGACACACACACAGATGCACACACAGACGCACAGACACCCTCACACTCACACACACAGACACACCCACAGATGCATACACAGACCCACACACACACACACACAGTCACAGACACACCCACAGTCACACACACACACTCACAGACACACACACAGTCACACACACAGACGCACACAGAGATGCACACACAGACACACCCACACACACTCACGGACACACGCACAGATACATTCACACACAGACACACCCACAGTCACACACCCACACGACACTCACAGATGCACACACAGACACACCCACAGTCACACACACAGACACACACACATAGACACACTCACAGTCACACACGCAGACATACAAATAATGCTCACACAGTCACACACACACCCACAGACACACACAATGCCTCACACACATTTACACACATCACACGCTTACACACACACATTCACACACATTTACACGTCACTCAGACATAACACACATACACACATTTACACACCTGACACATGCACTCACACTCACAGGCACAGTCACATAGGGTGGGTACCCAGGTTCAGCCTCAGCCAGTCGGACCCAGGCCCCCGTGGCCCCGTGCGCCACTGATTGACAAAGCTCTGGACTGTAAAGTCCCAGCCATGCAAGTTTGCTGAGGACAGGAGGGTTTCCAGGACTGTTTGATGTCCTCCCTGCTCTAAGGGGAGGCAAGGAGAGAATCAGGGTTGGAGGGAGGCAGCAGACACCCAGATGTCCCCTGTCCACCAGACCCACCAGTGGCAGGTTCAGAACCTGGAGCCCTGACCCCGCATGGCCTGTGAGGCAGACGCCTGCACACCCACTGTCCCAGAGCTGTTCCTGGGACACGCCGGCTGCCGGCCCCTCAGCCAAGGGAAATGGGGTCTGGTTCTTGGACCCCTGAACTAGCTCTTTAGAGGCTCAACCCCTCCAGGACACATCTGTGGCGGTGGTGCCCCTGCCCAGCAGGCAGCGAGTCCACCAGGCGCGTGGGCCTCCAGGGGACATTCGCCAGACCTTTCCACAAAGATGCATGGAGCACCTACGGTATGCCCGTGCTCAGATGCATAGATGCTGCCTGGGGAATGGAGCACCTTCTGTATGCCTGTGCTCGGATGCATAGATGCTGCCTGGGGAATGGAGCACCTATGGTATGCCCGTGCTCAGATGCATAGATGCTGCCTGGGGAATGGAGCATCTACGGTATGCCTGTGCTCAGATGCATAGATGCTGCCTGGGGAATGGAGCACCTTCTGTATGCCTATGCTCGGATGCATAGATGCTACCTGGGGAATGGAGCACCTTCTGTATGCCTGTGCCCGGATGCATAGATGCTACCTGGGGAATGGAGCACCTACGGTATGCCTGTGTTCGGATGTGTAGATGCTGCCTGGGGAATGGAGCACCTATGGTATGCCTGTGCTCAGATGCATAGATGCTGCCTGGGGAATGGAGCACCTATGGTATGCCCGTGCTCGGATGCATAGATGCTGCCTGGGGAATGGAGCACCTATGGTATGCCCGTGCTCGGGTGCATAGATGCTGCCTGGGGAATGGAGCACCTATGGTATGCCCGTGCTCGGAAGCATAGATGCTGCCTGGGGAATGGAGCATCTATGGTATGCCTGTGCTCGGACGCATAGATGCTGCCTGGGGAATGGAGCACCTTCTGTATGCCTATGCTCGGATGCATAGATGCTACCTGGGGAATGGAGCACCTTCTGTATGCCTGTGCTCGGATGCATAGATGCTACCTGGGGAATGGAGCACCTATGGTATGCCTGTGCTCAGATGCATAGATGCTGCCTGGGGAATGGAGCACCTATGGTATGCCTGTGCTCGGATGCATAGATGCTGCCTGGGGAATGGAGCACCTACGGTATGCCTGTGCTCGGATGCGTAGATAATACCTGGGGAAACGGACAGGAACACACCAGGGACCACCAAGGACCATGCCCAACACTGAGGGGAACTGACAACAGGAAAGCAGGGGCCACAACACAGGCAGCTCCCTTAGGTCACTGCTTAGAGAGTCCCCTGCCAAGGGTCGGCTACTGTGTGCCGTGAAGGTCCCAGTCCTAGGGAGGTGAGGGTGGGAGCATGGAGGAGGGACTGGCTCTTGCCCCAGGAGAAGGAAACAGGTAAGTCTGTGGTCAGGCAAGTAGACAGCAGATCAGAGCTTGGTAAACCAGGGCCAGGTGGACAAACCGCACGGATGTTAGAAAACATGGGCCACGGGCCCCGTCCAGGCAGCACTGCATCTGATGAAGGTTTTGAAAGGTCCTGGGGCAGCTGTGTGCAGACCCATGTAGAAGACAGGGAGGCGGGAAACACAGGGGTCCTGGGGCCAGGCCAGGTGGGGCAGGATGAGTAGGCGCGGGCAGTGGGGTGGACGGCAGGGAGGATGCTGTGCACTTGGAGGGGAGGAAACTGGGCTGGTCAGCAGCCACACGCGTGGGAGTGCGGACGGAAGGGCCATTGTTGTTGCTCAAGTGACTGGAGTGGGTGGTGGTCTCATTTCCTGAAATGGGAGCTCTGAGGGGGAGGGAAGGGGCGATGATCCAGACCCATGTCATATCCCTGTTAACTTTTACACCCCCGTTAGACGTCCTAGCGGTGTGGCCAGAAGACAGGTGGGTGTGCCCGGGACTGAGGCAGGTGAGGCAGGAGCTCAGGCTTTGGAAATCGCCCGCTTGTGAATGGATTTTCAAACCAAGCCCTGGCCAGGGCCTCCCAGGCGGAGGCTTCACATCACATTAAGGGCACTTAGGGCCCAGGCCCAGCTCACTTTGCAAGGAGTGGGGACAAGATGAGTCTGGGAAAGGGCAGAAGCAGGAAAGGATGTTCCAGGGCAGGTGCTTCCCAAGAGCCTGCTCTCCCCAGGGAGGCCCAGGCCCAGGCCCTGGTGCACCTACCGCCTGACCCCAACCACATCCGACCGACGGGATTACTCCCCTCATAGGTTTTTTAATGGAACCGAGAAATCTCCCTGTATGAAAAGTGAAACTCTGGACACGTTTTCCTCACGGAATGCACTGACTACTGCAACTCACCAAGCTGGAGCTTTGCTCCTGACTTCCCTACAAAATGGGGTTTGTATTTCCATTCCACGGATTCTGACAAGTTCTCCGTTTCTTCCCAGCCTTGCCCACCATGAAGCCTATGGAAACCCTCCAGGGATGGACCCTCTCCCCTTCTGAGCGGGGCTCATTGTTTCTTTCCATTACAGCAAGTCATGAGCATTAGCTCATTGAACTTTCCATCTTTAATGAGCTTACCACTCAGCAGGGGTGCAAACTTTCTGGAGAGCAAAATGAATTGGACCATCAGCTTGCAGCCTGCATTCCATCACTGTTCTTAGCAGAGGAGCCCATGGAGATATCCCTGGAGCTCTCCAGGATGTCTCTGAAGCCCTGAAACATTGTGAACTGATGCTCCTAGATACATTTTCTGGAAAGAGAGTGCAAAGTTTCATTGAAATTATCAGAGATATGTGATAATTTTTTTTCTTCCGTTGTGTTATATTTATTGGATACTTAATCTTATTTCCTCCAGGGTCAGCTCTGAATGACTCCAGGGAAAAGACTACCCCTCTCTTAACCTTACGTTGCTGGTTTGAATAGACATGCAGCACATTTCTTCGAGAATCTGGTTCCCACAGCTCCTTCATTCTCCGAGTTGAGTCATGGATTCCTGGGTGGCTTTGGTCCGGAACCCCTCCTCCTCCAGCGAACACTGTAGGTAATGCAAATACTTCACTCAGAACTGGCTCTGCGCGGTCTCTCAAGTCTGGCCCTGCCTTGAGAAGATTTGGAACACAAGAGGGCCACATCTCAGATACTGAGTGGGTCTGAGAAAACAGGAAGCCCCAACGATGGCCTCTCTGAGCACTATTCAAAATTGCTGGGTCTTTGTCACTGGCCTCGGTGGTTTCTCTTCCGTCCAGAAACAGTTGTGGAGCCCTTTCCAGATCTCTACTCTGATCGAGGCACCACAAAGTCAGCTGTGAACAGAACAGAGAAAAATCTCTACCCTAGCAGAATTTATCTCCTGATGGGGCAGACAATGAACGAGATAGGTAGGAAAACACATATCCTAGGTTAGCTGGTGATAAGTGCTAAGAGGAAAATAAAAACAGAATGACAATGATGATGAAGAGTATCATCATAAACTTGTATCACCTGCAGGACTGTCTCAATATTCTGCCTGCATTTGCTCATTCAGCCTCCAAGACACCTGCCTGAGGCTGGTATAGCTAGGATCCCTATTTAGATACAGCAGGGGTGAGGCACAGAGGTGAGTGCCTGCGCAAGGTCACACAGCCCCAAGTGCTGGGCCCAGGGTGGAAGAAAAGGGAGAAGGAGGCTGGGAGGCAGGGAGAAGCCATGGACAGGGCAGCCAGGGCAGCTGCCTGGCGTGCTGCAAACTCTTGCAGCGTGCTCGCCGATTTTAGCTACTGCCCCAAACTGCACGGGTAGCTGGAACCCTGGTGCTGAGGACCTCTTCACCCACAGGAGCCATTGGTAACTTGCTCGACACCCTTCTTTCTACCTTCCCACCCATGATTGCTTCTTCAGGAGAAGAGAGAGAAAGGGAGAGAGAGAACACACTTACGTGGAATTTGAATGCTGTGTAAAATCTATTTGTGGAGCAATTTAATTTAAGGAAAATAAATGGTAGGATGAAGTAAATAGGTAACAACAGGCCAGCATATGTCCATCATGAAGAATTGTTTCCAGAACAAATGGTTTGGAATGAGAGCTTCCACACCTTAAGCATAAACTAGGATTTGCCAATGGTGAGAAAAATTTAAGATGCTTTCCTTAGATTTAAAGGATGAGAAGCTTGAAAATATTCTTTAGAGGAACAAAAAGGAAGCAGGACGACAGTGGGCGTGTGTAGGTCACCGCGTTGTACAGGTACAGCAGCACCTTGGGGAAAGGTTGGTCTGTAAAGAGACTTTTGCTAACCTCCTCCCTGAAACCAAGGGGGCTTGCCAAAACGATGTCTGAGCGAGAGGTAACGATGGGGGAAATGCCAATTCCACATTTCATGTCTGTGCATTTTGCTGAGTGTGGTCAGAGCCCCACGGAGACGGGATATGAAGAGAATAGCCGACCGGCGAGGGGGGCCAGAGAAGGGTGGAGCAGTCTTGGAGCAATGCCAGACAACGTGGAAGTCATCGGGTTTTACCAGCCTCGTTTCCATAATCCTTTTGGATGCACAATGGCTGAGGAGCGTGCTGCAGATTCCATTCGCTGGCGTTCTGGGGCGACATGCCGCGCGGAAGGTGGTCAGCCTATTGCTTCTGCGGCCACTCACGGAGTCAGGAGACCACGGCTGTTCTACCCCGCCTGCGCAGCCGCGCCGAAGCTCCCCCTCCCGCCCAGTGCTGCCCTCAGGTCAGCTGTTCATCTCACTGCTACCACGTAAGAACTGGCCCTTTATGGGCTTTCCCAACTGAGCAAGTAGACATCCAACTGCAAAAATCAATGAGGCATTAAAAAGTTTTAAAACCTCAGTAGAAGCAGTGACACCTTCTGCCGTGTAAGAACTGACCAGCCTTGGCCCATTTCTCCTTTCTCTAGGACGGTGAGCCACGGTGTTGACAGTCAGAACACACCGGCGCGCAGCCTTTGCCCTGCTCCCACAGCGAACGAGTGCTCACCGGAGCAGGCTGCACTCCCTGAGAGGGAGCCAGGGTGGCAGTCCTCAGCCTCAGCGATGCTTTGGGTCCCCCCAGGGGCCGGGCCGGGCTCATAGCTGGCGCTGGCATGAGGCAAGCTCGCGACAGCTTGGAGAAGCAGGTGCCACTAGCCCGCTGAGTCAGCACAGAGAATCGACGGCCAAAAGGCTGCCAGTACTGTGCGTGGTGATTCTCACAGAGCACAGAAAATGACAGCTCAGAGAAACTGCCCTTAGGCAGGGACTGCCAGTATGTCCCCCACTGGGCCCAGGACAGGCCGATGACCTAGCGTGGAAACCTTCCCTCTGAGACCAGACTCCCCCTCACGGTCTTCCTCTGCACACATTCCAGGCAGCCCAGCCCGCCCTTCGGGGCTGAAACAAAGACAAAATCTACTCAGTTTTCGGTTCCCTTGGAGGGGTGGGGTGGGGCGGGGTGCGAGGCTGAGCTCTGCGTTGGCGCCCGTGGCCGTGCGTGAGCAGCGGGAAGGCACCACGTGGGGATCATCCCTCTAGTTTGCTGTCCATGTCCCCCTGTGGCCAATATGCTGCCTGTCTGGGGAGAAAAAGAAAACAGGTCAGCTTGTCTCAGGTGCTGCTGAAGGAGGTAGGACGGCCACCATGTGGCTAAAACTAATGAGGTTCCACACAGGGCCTGGAATCTGGACCCCAACTACCCTCGTCTGAAACTGGCTTGCCAAGTGCTGGCTGTGCACCCTGACCTCCCAGCTTATTCATCTGTGAAACGCGGACAGTAATAGCGTCTTACCATATAGTATGTCACTGGCAGAAACAAAGGGGTTAGCATTTGTAAAGTATTAATGCTTGGAGGAGGCTGCCATACAGGACACAAGCACAAAATACCAGCTGTTACTGTCGCTGCTGCTGTCATGGGGGCAACCAGCCGCTGGGGCGGGGTGGCTGAAAACGGCAGGCAGTGAACTCATGAGAACAGGAAAAAGGCTCCGGAGAGGGGCCCGGTGACCACAAGGGCTGAACTCTGGCAGGAGCAGTGGGCTGGAAGGGACAGTCTCAACTCTAGGGCTGGTGGTGACATGAGCAGGGCCGTGGGCCGTGGGGCCCCCAGAGCGCAGGAGGGAAGGACTGTGTTTCCAGAGCTGGAAGGGGCTAGGACGGGAGAGACCCAGGCCTGCCCGGGAAGTACACCCAGTGAGAACTGGGCCTCTGGACTCTTCTCAGATTCAGTTCTTCCTGTCAGAACAGGTTCCTGAACCCTTGTTTCTTCCTGCCTTTATCATTGCTCCCTCATCCGTGTGGGAACCCCACGTTTCACCTTTAAGTGATTCATCAAGGCTGGACTCTCATCAGAATCTCCCCTGTAAATCAGCCACTGGGAAGAAAAACACCAGTGCACGAGTCAGAGTTCTCAGGCTCCGGAAGGACGCGCCGTGACAGAACGCCCTCTGGCCCCTCATTCCAGAGGCCTTTTACTGTGACCCCCAAGCAGGTCCCCCACACTGGAGCGGCTGCTTGGACAGTGCTGGATCTAGGTGTCCTCACAGAGACAGTGTTTGTCCTCACTGGTTTTCCGTGCAGTCCCAGGAGACAATCAGAGCTGGAAAAAGACATCCTGGGGCAAAAGACAAAGTGCGACTGGATACCCTTGTCCAGCACAAGCGCAGTGCTAACTAGCTGCGTTGTTCCTTGAGCAATAGCAAGGAGAGCCTATAGCAGACCTTAAACTTTGATGGGGGCTTTGTCCAAGCTGACTGAGTGGGTTCTTGAATCTGAAATCATCTGTAGCTGCCACTTCCAGAACGGGGCTGAGTTTCAGAGCTAAATTACTTCTGGCTCCACAGTAGCATCTGCCCATGAAATGAGCTTCTACCGAAAGCTTAGACTCTCCAGCAGCAATTGTCTGGAACAGCCTCAGAACTGCACTTTTGCCTTTTGAGACTCTTTTCCACAATTGCAGCCATGTTGCCTGTTAGCATGCCTACAGGAAGGACGGGCTGGCTGCCATGGCCTTGACTTCCTAACTAAAGGTGTCCTTGAGTCCTTTATGGCCATCGGACATGATACCCAGTGAAAATAATGCCAGTTGCATTTAGACTTGTTCAAAACCTGTCACTTCCCAGGAAAAAATTTAGCCCAACAACCAGCGGTGCAGGGCTTGACTCTCGTCACAGCTGAACTCTAATAATTCTCATTTACAAACTCCCAGAAAGGGAATCAGTGATCTTTTCCACATAGCATTAATGGGGAAGTAAAAATGACTTTTGACCGAGGGAGTGTTTTTGCAAAGTGGGAATCACATCCATTTGTTAATCTTCAAAAACTCCAGGCTATGTAGATAGCCACTCAAGAAGACAGTAAGTGTGTGGGTTACAGAAGTGATTGGGGGCTCAGCAGACAGACCCTGGAGGCTCCTCAGCGAGCAGCTCACTTCTGGGAACTCTCCTCCTGGTGAACATTTCCCAGACGGCAAACCTGGGTCCCGTTAGCCGCGGTGAATGTCTACCGCCATATTTTAACTCAGTGCCTACAGTTATGGCGAAATAAATCTTCTCTGTAGAGTATGAGTGCTGTTTTAGCAAGGAAATAAGGACTTATAGTTCACCCCCTTGTGGGTTTGTTAACAAAATACGGATTTATAGTTCACAACAATGCAGCGGTCCCGACCTCAGCATCCTCATTCTTCCCCACAGTTCTTTCTGTTGGTTGCCCCCAATTATCAGCAACACAGGCTTCGTCAGGACACAGTGTGTTTTAACTTGATTAAAGTAAGCCCATGGGCAACAGGATAGATTCCTAACCCCTAACTTTTACTTAAACTAAAAGACATGAAAAGGAAAATGCAGAAAACAAATCTGCCAAGTCCTTGAACAATGTTTCAGTTTATTTCTCACGCCAGGCTCCTGTCTTCTCCGATGTGATTCCCATGTGAGGGCAAGCGCAGTGCAGCCTTTCCCACCTGCCTTAATCAGATGGCTTAAAGAAAGACTTTCTATCAACCCTGAGCCAGACTGGACCTGGAAGTTGGTTGGTCATTTGCACTGGCTCACCCCAGTCTATCTGCGCAGACCTGTGCCAAATTCCACTGCCTAAGAAGTAATGGTTTGCCCGAGGCTGGTTCCAAACCCTGCTCATACCCTACTGCACTTAGAGCCTTCTGTGAGAAGCTCAGAAGGCTGCAGATACCTGAGGCAGCTGCAGGGCGTGTGCTGGGAAAACCCAGCCACAATAGGGAAGCGGAGCTTATCACGCATCTTTGAAAGCCCCTGTGGGACTCCAGTCCCCCTGCAACCAGAAGGGCAGAAGAGACACCTGCGGCTCTGGGTTAAGGAGGAGGAGGGCTAAGCCCTCGGGCCAGAGGCGCAGCCTGGCGTGGTTGCCACAGACCACTGAACGGTCACAACGACACAGGAAGAGATCAAGTTCAAGGATCCTACAGACAAGCAAAAAGCTGATTTTTCATGCTATTACATTGTGAAAATCTCACCTTTCATTTTCTTTTAAGGAATATTATTCAGAAGGTTAAATTTGTTGAATTAAAATATCTCCTAAAAACCTTCATAAATTTTGGTGGCCGTAGTTCTCTTCCTCTATGCTCCCACCAAGGTTAATATTAAATACACAAACTCCCTCTTCTTTCCTTCCAAATTTTCTTTTTTTCCAGGCCATCCAAGTATATGGTTAGGCTCCATTCCTGTTCCCAGCAGAGCGTGCAGTCGTCTCTGCCAGACTCCCACAGCTGCCGTCCACGAGTCCATTGCCGCCGCATCCCCTACTTGAAAGGTGTCCCAGGAAGCCTCGCCTCATCTTGTTCCCAGAGGAATCCCAGAATCCCGGAGCCACAGCTCACAGCTGGCCCTGCGGCTGTTGCACAAACTTTTGAGGCCACAGCCAGCAAACTGTGAGAACTGGGCTGGGGAAGGCAGAGCGGCATGCCTGAGCCGACCTCACCGAAATCGGGGTGGGAGGCGGGTGAGGGCTGCGGCTGCGGGCGACAGGGCAACGCGGGTCGCTGTTTCCACCCTGCGTGCCCGTCCTCCCCGAGTGCTGGGCAGCTGTGATATTATAATTGTTTCCGTCTTGGTAACTATCTGCCGCATCATAAACACAAAATTATGACTTCATGAGAGGAGCGGCCAAATGAGAAGCAGAACTGTGAAGGAAAGAAGGCTTGTTAAAGTAAAACTATTTTCAATAATCGAAAAGGCCTGAGAAATTAATTCTGGCCAAGAAACTTTTTTATTTATAAGTTCTCAGCACTACCTGCCCTGCTGACACGACAGTCTAGAACACAGAAGCCTCTGAAGAGGGACAGCAGAGGTAAGCTGCTCCTTGGCCTTCCCAGGGACAGTGTCTCCCGCCACAGGGGTGGGACCCATTCTCTTATGATGCTGAAACGAAAGGACACTGACTTTACACGAGCCATGTCTCAGGGTGGAAAACAGCTAATCTACCAGCAAACGCTGATGGGCCATTTGATTCTTCTCTGAGCAAAAATCTGAGAGCATCTCCACAAGGAAGCTCCAGGAGGAAGGAGGATGCAGGAGCAGTCGGGGAGGTCACGTGTGCTGCAGCCAGATCCCTCCACACCAGGAAGCAGAAACGAAGGCAAGTCCTCCGGCTCTGCCAATCGGCCTCAGGGGCCAGGCCTGCTGCCCTCGCTCCAGTAGCCTCTGCAAGCTGTGGGATCCAGTCTCCTTGCTAACACGGTGTGGACATACCTTTTCCAAAAGGAGAAGAAAAGATATGCAGTATGTACACATACACATTATACATGTACAATATGTGCAGTGTGTATAGAACATAAAGATTCCACATAAAAATATAAAATTGAGACCACACAGCAAGCAAGGAACACAACGCAATTGCACATGCATTTTTTCCCCAATAGTGCATTAAATGCCACCAGGTCTTAACTCCTATCCCATCATCATAAACAGAACATTGAGGAAAGCAAAGATTTTAGTTTTATACATGCACATTAAACATTGGCACTAACACATTTGAGAGCACATGTTACTTGTGCCTTGGACATGCAGGGTTATGCAGACAATTAAAAGAATCTTACTGAGTTTCCAAGCAGAGCAAAAGTGTCCAGGGACCTTCTTTTTTTTTTTTTTTTTTTTTGCCCTGCCCCCACCCTCTGAAATGGAGCTATCCCATTTGCACAGAACACTTCTGCAAAACATGTGATCGAAATCCTTTATATGAAAAGAGTGCCCCGCTAGGAGACCTGGGGATCACACTCTGGACAGAGGACCGTGTGGGAGGCAGCCGGGGGTCTTGAGGGAGATGCTGCAAAGTGAGATGTGGCTGCAGGGGAAACATTTCCTAAAAGTCGGAAGAGAAAGTGTGTATTCAGCAGCGGGGTTGGGGGGGAGATGGTGGTAAGTGTGAGGGAGAGAGGAAATAACTCCCAAATCTGAATTGTGCTCTAAAATACGATATATTTCATCCTGTTCTACCGAACAGCTGGCAGGAAACATACTTTGACTTTATATCCTTTTCTCCAGACAAAGAGTTCTGTGTGTCAGTGTGTATTTGAATAGGTGTGCTCGCGGGACACCGCTGAGAAATGAGCCCATTCCTACGCAGGAGAGGGTGACACTGATGCCGGAGAAACACAGAGCTGCCTGCAGAAATGCCAAAATAGCACCCATCTCAAAGACAAAATCTGAATTCACATCGTGTCGCAGACCCTACAGATTGCTAAAAGGAGTGGAGTGCTTTTCTAGAATCTACAAAAACACCGCCTGTGTTCAACTCACCGCTGCCATTAGTTTTTTTCAGCAAGTAACTGAATCTCTCTCTGTCTCATTACCTTGGCTGTAAAATGAGAATGATAATACTTCTTATCTCATGGGGTTGTTACGAAGATTAAACAGTTAATCAGTGTAAAACATGCAAACAGTGATGGGCTCTAAATAAACATTCGCTGTTGTTGCTGTGTGAAGGTTAGACCTACAGCACTGTGGGACACAGTGGGACCTCTTCCGGTGAATGATGGCTGGTGCTGCTGCTAGGAGAAAACTCTTCTCACTGCACCGACACCGAATACCTATCACAGGGCACTCTTTCCTGCACGCCTGCTCCAGATAGCAGCAAGTCATCACACCCTCCAGGCTTCTCTGTCACTCGGGTCATTCATTCTTTAAGAGGTCATCCCAACATTTTTTACATTTACTTTTATTAACACTTCCCCATTCACCTGCAAACTCCACAAAAATCTGTTCCTTTTTCTACCTTTCTTGATTTGCCAAAAACAAGGCCAACAAAGGGAAATGAAAAGAAAGAGTTCTAAAATCTTTATATCCCTTTTCCTGCCGCAGAGAGGCAACAGGGCCAAGGAGATGGTAAAGAAAGGGAAGGAAGGGTCCTATAAGTGTCAGAGGAAAAAGTGGATTTGGATTGAAATTGGCCAAGAACACTTTTGTGAACCTAACCTTGGCTTCCTTTATTAATATGCTTTTCAATAAATCTACTTTCAACATCAGAGGAGAAATTGACCAAATCACTTTGTCTAAATTTCTGCCCAATTTCCTAATATGTTCATAAAGATTTATATATTATTCATTTTTGACTACATTTTTATTTTGAAATTTGTAGATTCTCATGCAATTGAAGAAATACTGCAGAGAGATCCCTGTAATCTTTATTCAGATTCTCCCAACGCAAGATCTTGCATGACTACATTACAATATCACCGCCAGGACTTCGACACGGGTACAGTCAAGAGACAGAACATTTTCATTGCCACAAGGACAGCACATATTGACATTGTGTGGCCACACACCCATACACCTCCCACACCCACCACCTCCTTAATCCTGGTCAAACACTAATCTATTTTCTGTTTTTATAATTTTGTCACTTCAAGATGTCGACTGAACAGTATGTAAGCTTTTGATACGCTGTATTTTCATTGTCATTGAGGTCAATGTATTTTTTAAATCTCACTTCTGACTTCCTCTTTGACCCATGGATTATTTGGAATGTGTTGTCTAATTTCCAAGTGTTTGGAGATTTTCCTGTTGTATTTATGCTGTTGATTTCTAGCTTTATCCCTTCTTGGTCAAGGAACACACTTAGTATGATTTCAATCTTGTACTTGTTGAGGTTTGTTTGACAACCCAGAATGTGATTTATATTTGTGCGAATATGATTTATAAATGGTCTGCGGGCCCTTGAAATGTGTCCTGCTGTTGTTGGATGAAGTATTTTAGAAATGTCAGTTAGATTCTGTTGGTTGATGTTGCTGTTGAGTTCTTTTATTTTTTTGCTGATTTTCTCTACATTTTTTGTATCAAATTTTGAGAGGTGGATGTTTAAGACTTCAACTATAATTGTGGATTTATCTATTTTTCCTTTCAGATTTATCTTTTTGCTTCACATATTTTTCAATTCTATTTTTGGTGTATTTGCCTTCTTGGTAGATTGACCTTTTATCATTTTATGATTCCTTCTCTATATTTATTTTCTTTGCTTTGATGCATACTTTATCTGTTAGTATTATAATATAGCCACTTCTGTTTTCCTTTAGTTAATATCTGCATTACATATCTTTTTCCATTCTTTTACTTTTTATCTGCTATATAATTTTATTTGAAGTAAATGTCTTCTATAGTTGGCCATATTTTTTAATATACTCTGCTAATTTTTATTTTTAATTGATGCATTTAGACCATTTATATGTAATGTAATTATTGATATATTAGAGCTTAGATCTGCCATTTAATATTTTGGTTTTGGATTTTTTATTGTTATTTTTCTTTTTTCTGTCTTCAACTATTATTTGAACATTTGCGTAATTCCCTTTATATTTATCTATAGTATTTTCGATTGTTTCTCTTTGAAAAACTTTTAAAGTGGTTGTTCTAGGTACTGCATTATATACATACAATTTATCACAGTGTATTGGTGCCATCATTTTACCAGTTTGAATAAAGTATAGAAATCTTACTTCCTTTTGTGTGCTTCTATCCTCCCCCATTTATAATATAATTATCATAAATATTTTCCCTACAGCCTTCAAACATGATTTTGAAGACTCAAAAAGATGAGGAATTTTATATTATCTGTATTTGTGTTTACTGTGTTCTTTTTTTCCCCCCCTGGTGTTCCAAGATTCCTTCTCTTATCATTTCTATTCTGTTTGGAGAATTCATTTTAGCCATTTTTTAGGCTTGTTGGTGTCAAATTCTTTTCATTTCCCTTCATCTGAGAATGTCTTGATTTCCTCCTTATTCCTGAAGAAAATTTTCCCTGAGTTGGCAGTTCTTTCTTTTAAATACTTGAAAAATATTCTGCTACTTCCAGCTTGCTTAGATGGTTTGTGATGATAAATTCTGTCATTCAAATTATTTTTCCTCTATGGATAAGGTGGTCTTTGTTCTGACTGCTTTCTATATGTATATATATATATACACACACATATATATATGTATGTATGTGTGTATATATATGTATGTACATATATATATTATTTTTTTATTTTCATCTTTAGTTTTCAGAAATTTAATCATGTTGTGTCTCATGTTTTTGCTATTTGAGGTTCTCTCAGCTTCTTGATCAAATCTTGCCAAATTTGGAGAGATTTCAGTGACTGTTTCTTGAAGCATATTTTCAGCCCTGCCCTCTTTCTCCTCTCCTTTTGGAACTCTGTTGACATGAATGTTAGATCTTTTGTTATACTCCCACAGTTCCCTAAGGCTCTTATGAATGTTTTTCACTCTATTTTCTTTCTGTTGGTTGGTTAATTCCTCTTGCTCTGTCTTTCAATTCACTGATTCTCTTCTCTGCCCTCTCTTTTCTGCTATAAAGCCCAACCCCTGAGCCTTTTATTTCAGTTATTATGTTTTCAAGTTCTAAAATTTCCATTTGGTTCCTCTTTGTATATGTGCAGAGAATTCCTATTTTTTCATTTGTTTCAAATGTGTTCAAATTGTTTATTAAAGCATTTTTATTATGGCTACTGTAAAATCCTTTCAGATAATTGTACTATCTCTGTCTCTGCCTCTAGGTGTTGGCATCTGTCGATTGTCTTTTGTCCCTCAGTGTGAGCTCTTCCTGGGTTTTGTAGTGGTGAGTGATTTTCATCTTTCAGTGGACACTTGTATTATGTCCCTTTGTATTATGTTCATTTCAGTGGATATTTGTATTACGAGACTGGATGCTATTTAAACCTTCTAATTAGCTGGGCTTTATTTTTTATTTTATTTTTGTTTGTTTGTTTGTTCCGTGCAGGGGAGAGGGCAGGGTGTAACTGCATTGCTGCCAGGTGGCAGTAGAAGGTTGTGCCCTTCACCGCATTTCTGCTGACATCTGAGGGCAGGCAAGGGGGTGTGTTTCTCACCACTACCAGGCAGATTTGGGAGTTCTGGCTCTCCTTGTGGTCTCCACTGGTACTGTGATGAGGTTAGAGTGGCTTCATTAACTCTGGGCTGTGGAGAATGTCCTGATGCTCCACAAAGCTTCTTCCACGTGACCCCAGGTGGCAGAGGGAAGGGCCCTATTCCTACGGGGTGAGGGTACAGTCCAGGCTCCCCACTCAGTCTCTATTGACACAGGGCTGGCAGGGCTCCTTGCTGGCTGGCAGGAATGGAAGCCCCGGATCCCTGTGTGGCCTTCTCTGTTACCTTCCAGGCAACCTCATGGAGATGTCTTGCTCAGCCTGGCAAGGACCAGGGCTCAGGCTCCCCACTTAGCCTTCGCTGACATGGGTGGGGTGTTCAGTGGTGTTTGCCCAGAAGAAAACAGCATTGTTTTAAAGGTTTCTGTCTTGCTGCCCCTTTCTTGGTCTTTTGGTTGGAGAGTGCACGCTGTTTGGTCTGAGCCCACGCTGTTTTCCGTCTTCTGGCTTCTTCAGCTCCACATCTGGGATATGTGAGACCACAGGAAATCCACGGAACTCATGACTGTGTTGTTTCTCTTGTCCAGAGGTCCCAGGTAGATCTGCCTTCCACTCTCCACCATTTGGAGTCTCTTACAATTGATTCATGTATAATGCCAGAGTCTTAGCTGTTTGGAAGGAGGAATAGGGAAAGTGTATCTATACCGGCTTCCTGGAAGAAGACCCTCTCAGTTCATGTATTTTTAACCTCATGACTTTCAATGTAACTTAAACTACCAAATGGAATGAACTTATGTGGCCAGGACCAGATAATTTAAAACTCAATATAAACGTCAAAATCACTTCATCATTTTTTATACTCTGATAATACAATTTTATATTTTAGAAAGAATATTACAGAACATTCTTCATATTTCATCAAGAATACTAAAGCAATAAAAAGATTGTATGTATTTAAATAAATAAGCTTGAAAAAGTGTAAATAATTTTTTAAATAGTACATAATGGAAAAAGTAAATATATATATTTGACGAAGATGCAACTCTGACTTTACAGTGGCACCATTGAAAATATTCAATCAATACATTATATTTATTAAATCTTTATTTTACAAGGCACTCCACCGCGCCCTGTGGAGGGTAAAGATGTGAAAAAGGCAGAAGTCCTGTCCTCCAGGAACTCACAGTCCAGCAGTTCATTAACTAAATGAGCCAGCGCACTGGATTTCAATGGAAGGGACGGGACAGTCATCGCTGAGGGGCAAACGTCCAAGGCGAACCTTAAGGAGTGGGAAAGCACCACTGATAGGTGCCCAGCAACTCCTAGCTGTGGGGAAGACAGGCATCTCGGCAGAAGAAGCAGCTGAGCAGATCCACAGAGGCAGGAATGTACCAAAACAATTCAGACCGCATCACGCCTCGGAGTGCAGGCTGAAGGCAGACCGCTTAGCAGAAGGGAGATCACGCTGTGCAGCTCCGGCGGGGCTGAGCATCTAATGCCTCCCCAGGGACCTTAGACTCCACAGCAAAAATCGCTGAAGGTTTTGACAGGAAAAATGGCCTGCTTTCCCACTCATGTTTTAGAATAAGAAGATGTAAGCGAACTGCGTAGACGTAATAAAATAAACAGGCAGCATCTCTCTAAGGGAGGTGGAAATCCAACGTTGGCTCCAGTTCTATCTTACTGTAGATGTCATTTTAAATCCTCCCAGCTACCTTTTCCCAGCTATTAAATGGGAATTAACAGAGTTTCTATGAGAATCAAATAAGAGACCTTTTGTAATAGCATTTTAGAAATAGTAAAATGTATTATTCGACACAATTGTCCCTGGGGAGAAGGGGGAAGCTACTGGCAAGAAGACCTACCAGGAGCTCCAAGCATCCAGGTAGAAGCACCAAGGGCTCCACAGGGCTTCGCTGTGTGGGCACCTGCTGAGCCTTCCTCCCTTCTCTCTGTACCGGCCTTCTGCTTCCTCCTCCTCCTCCCCTTCCCTTTTCCCCTTCCCCCGCCCCTCCTCGGCTGCGGGCTGTGCCTTCTCCACTCTCGCTTTCCGTCCTGCCGCCTGCTGCCACCAACCCTGGTGGCCCTGACCTCCACCTGCTCAGGCCGGACTGCGGACGTTCCGCCCTTTGCGGGATCACAGGTCCCACAGAGGCCTCAGGTTGAACACATTCCCAGGAACCTTTCGTCTCCCCTTCTGTCCTGGCAATAATCAGCCTCCCTTCCTCCTGGCATGTAAACGTCGGAATAGGCTTCCACGGGGGAGCAGGAATCTGAATGGACTTTGAAATATGGACAGAATGTGACAGGCAGAGATGGGGGGAATAACGACACTCGTACCTGGAATTACGAAGCGTGTTCAAGATGCCCCAGTGCTTGAGAAGAGCGGTTCACCCGCTCATCGAGTCCCGGCAAGCGTGGTGTCTTCTGCGCCATAGTGCAAGCCTGGTGTCGCCCATGCCGCAGTGCAAACACGGTGTCGTTTGCGCCGCCGCGCACTCCTGTAAGCACCAGCGGAGAGTGGCCAAGACAGACGGGTGGGGGCCCTGCGCTCAGGGAGCAAAGTCTAACGGGAGACAGATTATTCAAGCCAACACACTAAAAAATAGATTACGGTGAACATATTAAATAATTGCTCAGAATAGAAGATTGTGATGAAAGAGAAAGTTGGAGTGGGCAAAGGAGGATTATTTGAAGTTAGGTTTGGGGGACATCCCTGAGAAAGTCACATTAAGGTTCACTAGGAAACAGGCTGACCAAGAGAGGAGAAGAGACATTTGCTCCGGCTCCATGCGCAGGAGGACAGGAGGCTGCTCCAGACCACGTGGAGGTGCTGGGCCGGGGACAGGGGGCTGCAAAGCAGCCAGGGCTCAGCTCCACTCTAAGCGATGGGAAACCGCCCCAGGTTTTAATCAGGGAAGGAATACGATCTGATTTCATTATAAGGGAAATAGTAGACCATAAAACTGAAAGTGTAGTTTGGGGACATATTGTGGAAAACCTTCAGTGACAGTCCTGGGAGTTTTCACTTAATTTACAAGGCAATGGAGAATTCTCAAGGACTTTATTTTTTTAATAAACACTTAGTCCTAGATTTATTACACAATAAATACATATTGTTAAACAATCAAAAGATACAAATAAGCAAAAAGAAGAATATAAGCATAACCCATAACAAACCATTCAGATAGTGTTCATTTTAGTGTATTTTAGAGTTTTCTCTTTCAGACAGCTTTCTGTGCATATACTTAATTGCATGCTTTAAGATACTACCTTATATATGTAATTATATACATAAATATACATTTTATAAAAATAGGGTATTATAGCCTTACTGAATAGAGAATTTTGTAAACTACTTTTTTTCCTTTTCATGTTGTATTGGGAACATCTGTTTCAATAAAAACGCTTTAAAAAACATCATTTTTAATGAATGGAGAATATTCCATTGTATGCATGTTTCACAATTGATCCAACTAAACCCAAAATGTTCAATATTCAGTTTTCTTCAAGTTTTCTCCACTATGATTAGCTAGCAGTATAGCTAGCATCATCATAGTGAGGTGTCTTCCTATATCAATAATTATTTTCTTAGAATATGTTCCTTTAAGTATAAGCATCAGGTAAAATGGTATAAATGTTTTAAGTGGCATAAATGTACCAATTTATAATACCCTAGTGGTATAGAAATGTACCACCACATTCCCACAAACACAGGGTGCCATCTTCCTTTTCATTTCTGTCATTTGATAGTGGGAAATGGCATCTCATCACTATATATTTTTTCATTTCTTTGATTACTAATGAGATTGAACATTCTTTGATTGCTAATGGTCTTTGCTTTTCTCCTAAGTTTATTGGCCATCTTTTATTAATTTTTCTATTGATGAATTTATCTTTTTTGTATTAGACATAGATATATATTGAATTAATATATTTTGATTATATATATTTAATATTTATACCTCTTTATATCTGAGACATTTTTCTTTATCTATATCTAAAACTTTTTTATTATGATGCAAATATATTTTCAGTTTATAACTTGCCTTTTATGATGTTATTTGACCATACAAAAATTATCCTTCCTTAATTATTCAAATGTGTGGATGCATTTCCTTTATGATCTCTGCCCTAGAAGTCTTCCTTACAAAGTCCCTGGCACCCCCCGGGTACCACATAACTACACATTGTGATAACTTCTAGTACTTCGTTCTTTCCATACAAGTCCTGAACCCACATACGTGGTATGAAATCAGGGAACTGTCCCTCTCCCACGTGCTCCAGCACAGACCTGCAAGGCAAGCTCTGCACTGTCCGTGCTGTGCCGTTGACTTTCCTGCCTACTTCTCAGCCTCTGACAGACTTTTACACATCATAATCCAGGGTTCATTTCAGTATCCCCTATGGAAAGTCATCCTTCTTCACTCTTCTTTTTCAAAATGTTACTAAAAGCTTTGTGTAGCTGAACTGCAAGCCTGGAACCATGCGTAGGAATGCCGACCACACACTGCCCGGGAAGGGCTGAGAAGGGTGAAGAGGTCACAAAGGGGTTGGGGACAGCGACCGCCTTCGTGTGGGCGATCACAAAGATAGTTCTCATTGTGAGCTTAAATCACCAGCTGAAGACGGGAAGGAGTATCTCACTGACATCCAATTTGAATCTAAGGGTCCTCACGCGTGAGCTCCGAGGGATGTGATTACAAGCCCACGGCTGTTCACTCCCGGAGAAGTCCTCGCAGTGACAGGCGGGTACGCGTGCGCAGGAGCAGTGCGCCCCGGGCCAGACGCTGCACTTCGCCATTAGTCCGGGACAGCAAGACAGAAATTATTGAAGTTCCTAAAAACCTGTACAGCAAAAATGGAAGAGGAGGGAACTCTGGGGGTTTCTCTCTCCCCGAAATCTGACAATGGGATGTCAAATCAACCTCACAGAACCCTGGGAGACAGTCGAAGGTTTACAGCAACCAAGAGGCAGCCCCGTGGTGGAAAGGCAGCTGGAGGGACAGCTCCCTGCCCAGTGCGGACACGGGTGCAGGTCTGAGTGCAAGGAACTGTGTCTGTTTTCATTTGAGTGGATTTCCCCCAAGCACGGGCACCTGGGGCTTCCCGCTGTTTGGTCTAACTCAGAGTGCTCCAGGCAGAGAGGCTAGGAGGACATGGTTCCCCCAAACAGCAAATGAACAAGCTGCTGCTGCCAGGAGCAGAGACTAGCAGTCAGAGCAAACAGTAGACGCCGAAGGCCTGGGAGTAAGAACCAGCCTGTGAGACTGGGGGAGGGGTGGAGCTAAGGGCTTTGAAAAGCTCTGTCTAAACTAGTCTGGCAGTTCCTCAGCACGTTACGCACAGAACCACCTGTGAGCCAGCAGTTCCACTCCCGGGCACCTACCCTGAGGAATTGAAAACACATATTCAAACAAAAGCTTGTACACCCATGTTCATAGCCACGTTATTCACAATAGCCAAAAGGCGGAAATAGCCCAGACGTCCATCACCTAGTGAAAGGCTAAACAAAATGTTGTATATCCAAATAACAAATATTATTTAACCATGAAAAGTAGTGAAGTACTGATATATGCTACAGTGTGGATAAAACTTGAAAACATTATACTAGGCGAAGAAGCCAGAACAACATATTGTATGATTCCATTTATATGAAATGTCCAGAATAATCGAATCCACAGAGACAGAAAGCAGATGAGTGGTTGCCCAGGGATGGAGAGAGGGGTCTCCAGGGTGGCACTGCTTAATGTACATGGAGTTTCTTTGAGGTATGATGAAAAAGTTCTGGAACCAGATAGTGGTGATGGTTGTACACATTGTTAATGTAACTGCCATTCAACTATACACTTTAAAATGGTTAAAATGGTAAATTTTGTGTTGTATATATTACACCACAATTTTTTAAAACATAATAATATAGATTCCTTGAAAATATCACATATAATAATCAGAATAAAATTCACATGGAATATATATTCCATTTCATGTGAAATATACGTATTTTTATATATATTCCATGTGAACATATTTCAATAAATTTCTAGAAGATACAGAGTTTTGTTTTTTGGTTTTTTTTCCAGACAGGGTCTCACTCTGTAGCCCTGGTTAGTGTGCAGTGGTGTCATCATAGCTCACTACAATCTCCAACTCCTCGGCTCAAGCAATCTTCCTGCCTCAGCCTCCCCAGTAGCTGGGACTACAGGTGAGCACCATCATGCCCAGCTAATTTTTCCATATTTTGTAGAGACGGGGTCTCACTCTTGCTCAGGCTGGTCTTAAACTCCTGAGCTCAAGTGATCCCTCAACCTCCTAGAGTGCTAATATTACAGGTGCGAGCCACCAGGCCAAGACAGAATAATTTATTTTTAATAATTGTCCAATGGAGAGGCCTTTTAAAATTATGTCACACAACCCAGGAGTTATAAAAGAAAAAAATTAATAACTTTGTAGCAATTTAATTATAAAAAGTTCTGCATGAAAAAGAACTATTCTAAGCAAGAATTTCTCTAAAAAATACCATGCTCTTACAAATCATAAACAATGGGTCAAAAACAGAGTAGGAAAATGTGAAAGAAAAAGAAAACATATACAAATGACCCTTAAACATTTGGACAGAAATCTTGGCCTGTCTTAAAATAAATGTCAAATAAAATTACATTTAAGTATTTTTCACCTCTATAATTGATAGTGATCGAAAATTGAATACCATGGTGTATCAATGAGAGTATGGGAAAATCAAATATTGCACCCTCCTACACTGCTGGGAGGACATAAATTGGGAAACCCTCTATAAAAACAATTTGGCAATACATCCACAAATTACTAATCCATATATCTTTTGATCTGGCAATTTTATTTCTAGGAATCTACTATGTGGAAATACTCCCATACATGTAAGATAACATATACACAGATTTCTTATTATAACATTATTTGTTATATCAAGAAAAAGGAACCAAAAACATTCATCGTTAAAGGACTTCTAAATAATACAGCATGTCATACCTGGAATGTGACGCACATAGTCAAAGGATTGAGGAAATGCTCAAGTACAAACATGGAATGTGCCCTAAAACTATTGCTGCTACAAGGACAGAACAGTCCGTACGGTATTTTTACCACTTACGGAAAAAGAAACAAATATGAACCTGAATGGATTTACTTTGTAGAGACATAACCTATTTCTGAAAAGACATTAGGAAACTTGTAGAACTGGCTGCCTCAGAAGAAGGGAACAGGTGCCAAGACAAGAGTGAGAGAATATTTTATATTTGAACCTCTGTATATTTTGAATTTGGAACTCTATGAATGTGCTACCTATTCCAAAAAATTTAAATAAATACATATTTTATGACATCCCCTTAAAAATAATGCAACTATTTAACCAATGCTATTAGTGGTTTAACAATGATAGACTTAAGTGGTAGAATCATATAAAAATTAAGACATTATTGAAATATAATAGTATTTAAGTGGACCTCATTCAAAACAATCACTCCATATAAAACTTTGCTGAAGAATTTAACATGCTCTTAATATGGTTAAATATGGGACTTTCGTCTTTAGCTCATCCACACCATGGAGATAACGATCCCATGTTGGCTAAAACTGACTCCTGATAGGTTCTTGCTGAGGGAGCCTGAGGGCAGGTCTGCAGGTGGCCGCAGTGGAGCGAGTCGCAGCACACTGTCAGCAGGTAGGGGTGGCTCCCCCAACCCTGGGCCGCCGGCGTCACGGCATATGTGGGCCAGGGCTCGCACCGTCCTCCCCCACGGGCTGCACAGGCCCCTGTCCTCTCACCTCTCTGAGGGCCAGAGGACCTTGAAGTGAGCAGGTCAGGGCCGAAACCTGGGCTTCTCAGAGCTACTGAGAACACATTTCCTTCCAGCCACTTTTCTGAGCATTTTATACGGTTTGCAACATTTAATTTACCTGGAAACATCAATATTAGGTACATATCATTTTCCCTGCTTTACACATACAAATACCAAGAATTAAGATCAAAGAGCTTGCCACAGGTAAAAATAATGAAGCTGGGAGTACGTGTTGATTGACTAAAAATAAAAGTCAGGCTCAGAAATGGAAGGAAAAAAGACACAAAGGAAGTTGGAAACAAACCCGACAATAGCTTCCTTGGATTCTTTATACAGAAGACTGAGCTCCTTAATTTCAGGGCCCAGTGAGGGCTGGCGGCCAAGAGCAGTGACCTCTAGAATTCTCAACACGGGATTAACCGCAACTGGTTCTGGGCTCTCACAGGCTGTCAGCGTCCTGTGATGGGCTTGGCAACCTCCCGGCACTAGGCAGGGGAAGGTGGGCGGACAACAGTAACTCTCCGTGCCCCCTGAGTGACCATGCTGCTTCTCAGGCCCCTTCCCTGGACTCTGCCACCTGCACGCTCACCGTCAGATCAGAACGCAGGGCAGACACCGGCGGGACAGCCTGGGGAGCCACAGCAGGGCGCAGGGGGCTGGGGGCAGGACAGGCGGGCGGGGCTGCTGTGGCCGGGAGGAGCCTCTGCGCTGTGCACTCCCACAGCCCCCTGCCTCTTCCAAACGCTGCACTCTCGGCCTTTGCCTCATACTATGCTGCTGAAAAACAGAGGCAGAGTTCTGCAGGGTCACAGGCTGACCCTGAATAGGATGTACGGGCAGGAATCGCACAGCAGCCTGTGCAGAAGGGTCGTGTCATAAAAGAGTCACGCACTCAAAATAACGAGCTGGATATCGGCGGGGGAGAGAGTCTCTTCCTGCTTACGTCCCATCTCATGGTGCTCGTCCTGTGCTGCCTGTCACCAACACGTCCAAATCAACACAAAAATAAATGGTGAAGAGTGTAGGTTTCTAAGCCAGTTTGCTGCGTACAAACACAAACGTGTTGTGGTTATAAGGATGTTTCATTTACTCCCAACGTGATCATTTCACCGTCCTTCCTTGCATACTCCAATTCCTCTGACCTCACTTTGGGCTCTAGGAAATTGTTCTTATAAAGGAAGCCTAAGCATTCAGGAAGTGGAAGAGGGCATCTGGGGAACAGACCAGGAAAAGGAACATTAAAGAATACTTATTCCAAGGGCAGGACCCCTGGAGCCCTGTGGAAAGGAGCCCCAGCCACAGAAAAGCCCCCCAGGATGGATGCTTCATGAAGTGGGCAGAGCCGGCCCGGACAGGCCCCCTGAGAGGACGGGGACGGCACGGCCTGGGTCCGGCTGCAGGAGACTAGCAATGGTAGCCCTCGTGGGGCCACCGGAGGGCTAAACGAGGTCACTCGGGTGTCAAGTTCGAAACATACTAAGCGCTCAATGAGACTTCAGCTGTTGTCATTGTCGCCAGCCTGGTAAGGCACAAGCAGGATGCCGTGGTCCCTTTCCTTGGTCCCTTATGTGCTCCTCCTGAGGTCAGAGGTCAAAGTCAGCAGTGCACAGGCAGGACAGGCTCAAACAATGCCAGCGTGGCAACCATAGCAAGTGGCACAGCAATTTCCCCTTCCACAGTGTTCCCTGGTGAGCAACGGCTAAGGGCAGCCCTCAGGAATTTTTGTCCATATGCAACCTCCTAGGTGCATGTCATCAGCTCCTGGGTGTGTCATTATGACTCAACAGAGGCTTTCTGTGATTCACTCTGTGTGCTGGAAACAAGGAGTCAGTGTGGGCCCCTGAGGAACACACCCACACCTGCGTTCTAATGTGGTGTCAACCCCATTGCTGTGTGAGCTCGGGCAGCACAGCTAATCTTCCGGTGCCGAGTGTCCCCGTGGTTGAAAAGCAGCACCATAACCAGGAACAGATGCAGCCACAGGTCTGGGCCATCCCAGAGAAGTAATTCCCACACACCATGCTCTGCCCTTTGTTCCCTCTGCTTCGATAGCGACGGTTTGGGAACTTCTCAATTGGCCACGAGTTTATATAACCTCTCATCTGCCAATTCTAATAGAGAAAAATGCTTGAGGTTTTACAGAGCAGTTATGTTCACATAAAAACATCAAATTCTGCATTGTAATATGTGAAATAAATCCTGCCCAGTTTTCATCACTAATGATAATAGAAGGAAACACTATTTGAAGGAAGGCTGTTCTGTACCTATAATTGCAGACAGTCTAGTCATTGTCAAAAGGACCAAGTATAGATAATCTCCAAGGAAGATTAAGCAGCATCATTTTTTCTGGTTGACTTCCTCATCCATCACCTGCTGTCGAACACCGAGCCTGGTTTTAGACTCCGTGCACTGCCGCTTCCCAGTCCTGCAGAGCTCATCAGCTGACGCACTTGCCAAATAGCGGTTAGCACGGCCAAGTGGCAAGCACTTGTTTCTGCATTTGGGATGCAGTAGTGAGCACAACAGGCTGAGAGCTCGAGCTCGGAGTGAGCTGGTGAAAGAGACAGAGCAGTGCTGTCACAGTAAGGCCCGTGATCCCGGCCAACACAGGATTCTGTCGGAGCCCATGGGAGCAGCCCCACCCCAAAGCCCAGTGTTCTTGGAACTAGCGATAGGTCAGCCCTGAGAAAGTCAGGAGGGCAAAAAGCGGAAAGAGTATCTCAGGCAGAGAAAACAGCAGAAAGAAACCCTAAGTGAGTGGGAGGCCAGCGTGTTTACGGAGACACACAGGCTTTAGGGCATGGCAGCAAGGGAGAGGAGCAGGGAGCGCAACAAAAGCCTTGGGCTTTGTGTGGATGGTGCCGGAGAGCCACTTCCCTGCAGGAAAACCACAGAGTGTGGCATCAAGGAAACCCGGGGAGGAGGAGCCATAAAGGCGTCAGCACTGCTCACGGCGGCCATGGGGAGGCCAAGCAGGAGAAGGAGGCGGATGGTGACAGTGACTCTAGCTGCTGTCATGAACCCCAAAGGCTCTGTGACTTGACACAGCAAAGGCTTGTTTCTCACTCACACAAAGTCCGCTGTGGGTGCTCCTGGTGAGTGGCCGTCTTCCAGGCTGCGGTCCTGCCTCTGCCAGCCCCCCCTCCCCCACCCAGCAGCTGATGGGAAAGGCTCGGGAGGCAGAGGAGTTTATGGGCCAGGCTAGAAGTGGCACATCCCTTCTGCCCATATCTGGGTAGCCAGAACTCATCACACGTGTGCCTGTGGTGAGAGGGGAAACAGCTCTGGTTAACCTCTATCAGTCTCTGCCACTAGGACAGAAGAAAATCCTTTAGATTTAGCAGCGAAAGGTGGTTATCGGCTATAACAGCTATTGCTGCCTAACAAACCACCCCAAAAGTTTGTGGTTTGAAAAGCAATGATTCACTGTTCTTCAAGTGTCTTTGGATTGGCCTGGGTCCCTGTGCCAATCCGAGCGTCTGTGAAGCACCAACCTGAGGGAGGCCCTAAACTCTTGGAAAGAACTGACACCCATGACCCTAACATCTCTCCCTTCTTCCCACAGGCCTCTGTGCTAGCAAGATGGGCCTTTGCACTTCTTACCTCTTAATTCCCTCGTTTTCCTTGGAGCAGGAACACGGTAGTGGCAACTCTTTATGCTTGCGGGAGAGACACCAGGCTCTGAATCGTCTATGCCTGCTACGCTGAGGAAGGCAGCAAGTGTGTGTTCACCCTCTCTCACTCTCTCGCTGTCTGTCTCTCTCTTTTTCTCTGTAAAGCTTTGCTTTCCAACATACTAAGTTGCCAAGAAATTTGAATTTGAATTTCAAAAATGAGAAATCTTTGTTGTTGAGTAGGTGTCTGCTCTTTTCCTGGAGGGCACAGGGAGAGGAGTACATGACAATATGCCTAGAAATAGTATATTGCTGCAAACTTCTATTGCTAGCAGTAGTATAATGCTAATATTTAATAATAATACCAGTGATAATAATAAATATGTTTAAGCGGCAAAATCTCCTAGGAAGGGAGGCATAGGGGAGGGAAAGATTATTATTTGAATTACTATCCCTCCAGGGCAGTCTTGGGCTTCCCTTGTTATTTTTGCTGTAAATTACTCCCCAATTTCTCAAAGCAAAAAATACCCCTGGCCATTCATTCATTTATCCATTCATTCGGCACATATTTACTGACTGCCACTGAGCCAGGAGCAGGGTGTGCGGGGGTAGGTAAGGTGGACATGGTGTGTGTCATCTATACAGGCAGAAGGCAAGACAGTCACACAGGTAATGCTCTCAGCATGCCCTACACCTCTGCTACAGCACAGGTGGTCATTGAGGACATCCCACGTGTCCATGACAGCGCAAACACTCAGGTGAGCATCACCGCCCCACAGGCGAGCTTCTGTTAGCCGGAACCCACTGCCTACCTCTCACCTGCAGCTACGGGAGGCTCTGCCCTGAACAACTGTATCCCTGCAGAGGTCCAGGAGCGGCTGCTCACCCCTCTGAAAGAAATAATCCTTAAGCTAAGGGATAGAGGGCTTACTCATACATCTGCCTTAAAAATCATCTGCCATTAAATAATCTGAAAATTAAACAGCCAAAAGTGTCCGGACAGGAACATACCATAGGGCTGGAAATGTCCCTGGTCCTTCTTCCTTCCAACCCCTCCACAAAGACAAGATTACGGCAGGCACAAAACGTTGTCCAGTCTGTAAGTGGGAGCTCAGTCACACATTTCAGAATTTCAACCCATGCTACATACCTGAGCCTTTGTAGAAAGAGACACTCCCTGGAAGCTGCCTGTCTCTACGGGTCCACTCCTCAGCAGAGAGAAAATGCAAGTTGTCGCTCTTCCATTCATCAGATGGTTGAGTACTAGCCGACTTCCAAGTGAGAAAGCTGCAAAGACGATCATTCATAAAAGTCTTCCTTGGCCCAAATATTTAAGCAAAATATTATTGTAAGAACACATCGTAAAGAAATGAAATTTCAAGAAGCAATCAAATAAAAAAATTCTCTAGAATACGTCTGGGGTTTTTTTTGTCTTGTTTTAGTCTCGCTTTTTAATTTTTGCGTGTGGAGGGCAGCGCAAGACTTGCTCTCAGCAGTCCAATGAGGGAAGAGCGGAAGGCCGACAGACGGGACTGCAGGCGACCGCACGCAAGTCTGCCGAGAGGCGACCACAGGGCTGGGGCAGAAGAAAGCCAGGCTCTGAAAATGGAGATAAATGCCTTGAATTCACAGAAGATCACGGTGTTCTTAATAACAAAAGAGAAGATAATTTTAAAGCACTGTTCGGATAAATGTTGTTTCAAGAAGAGTCAAGAGAAGGCCAAGGGGGCCACGCGCCCACCCTTTGCTAACGACCATGCTCGTCTCTAAGGAAGCTGCTAGGGACATAGGGAACTCCTGCATGCTGATAATTTGCATTTATTTGTCTCCAAAAGAGCAAAACACTAGACCCAAATGACGTTAATTTTCATGAAAACCCTGGGAGGAGCCGCAGGCGCAGATGTGGCATCATCGGCGGCCATGTGCTGAGGTCCGTGGTGCGGGCGACACCTGCACGGCTCGCCTTTCTACTTCCTGGGTGCACACGGATCCCACCTACCTGCCCAGCACTGGAAAGAATGTGCTGAGTCTTGCACAAAGTAAACCGTATCTGGCTTGGTTTTTATTTTGTGGTGGGTTTTTGTTTTGTTTTAATAAAGTTGAACAAAAGGAGTCATTTAAAATGTGAATCTATTATCTTGGGCAGAAGTATAGCCCAAAATGGACAAGATGCAAGATGATTTCTTAAGGACAAAACCGCCACAATGAATTTCCACTGTATGTCTTTTAGTCTGAAGATTACAATTACGTTGCACATTGGCCAGTGGGGTGGGGGGGCTGTGTTTTTTAATTTCGGTAAAGTTTGAAAAACTGATGTAGTTTAAGTGGGTCTGAGTGTAATTAAATTTATGAACACACAGAAAAAATATGAAGTTTTATTAACTGTGGAAGGAATGTGGGTCTTTAGCTGCCCAGCCAGTTCACGAAGACAAAGGAGATCAGTTTACGGGGGTTAAATAAACATAATATTTTATGTTATAGTTCAAATGAATCCGTTTGCAACAAGACTAAGAGTCAAAAATTCGTTTACCAGATTGAACCTCTCCAGGGACAGAATGAGCACTGTTCTAGGCTGCAGCCATCGGGCAGCAAGCGCCACTCGGGGACATCCCCCAGCCCTGCCGTGCCACCTCCAGCCTGTGCTCAGGATGCCCGTGGTTCTTGCTGAGGATTTTTCACGTCACTGCATGTAATATATTCTGCAATCCTAAACATTCATGCATTGGGTTTTTAGTAACCCATCTATCAGAAACATAGAGCATGAAAAATATTCAGACCAAAAAGAAAACTCATGGGAAGTCAATGCTGGGAATAGGGTATGTGGAAGGGACATAGTCGGGGATTGCACAGGGAGAGGGCGGAGGACTTGTGTTGGTCCATGACACCACTTTCCACGGACTATTAATATTTCTCAGAGATCTGAGCAAATGCACTTGGGGCCAATGTTCCAGGCATTCTGTGCGTCGGAAGCAGGAGAGGCCAGGGGAGCGGCCGCCTTTCCTGTGACCAGGCTGCTCTGAGCCCCCAGGAGCCAAGAAGACCAGCACAGAGTAAACTGCCCTCTTCAGGTATCATTTGGCTGATCAGGAGCTTGTTATAATAATTGGAGCCAATTATTGGTTTGCCAGCAACTCCCAGAGATTAATATTTCAGGAGTTAGAAACCCAGCTGAGCGTGAAAACAGCATCGACTTCAAGTAGGGAATCACATTTCAAAACTGCAGCAAAAAAAAAACCGAGAGAGATTGTTTCTTGAGTAAAGAGGAAGAGACTCATTCATCTCGCTAATACTCAAGACTCTGGAAGCTGGAATCAGCCTCCCAAACGCAAAAGCATGGCATCGTCTGCTCAGATTGGACTGTGCTGGCTCTTCGAGTAAAGGAATGTCCCCCTGTGCTTCAAGTATCTCTTAGTTTTTCTGTAGCAAAGTGGGACATGCTTAAACTTCCTTCAGTTAAAAAGTGCTTTTCAAGAATGTGTTTCTGAAACTAATAAAATGACTTGAAATTCTACAATACATTCCTTACAAGACGAAAAAGGACTTCATTCATTACAAAATCCACTATATACTTGTCTCCGGGCAGACAGGAGTGTTTTCTTTGCCCCCCTGGTCAGTTTTGTTGCTTGAGAGGTCCCAGGAAACTGGAAAGGACCCTGAGAGGCTGGGGCCGCAGGGCAGCGGGCATGTGCTTGCGATCGCCCTGTCTAGCGCAAACAGCCAGGGCCCCTCTCCTGGTCCCCGTACCCCAGGCAGCCGGCCATCTCCCAGTTCTCACCAGGACCCAGACCTCCCTGGGCTCCTGCATGACCCCTGCCAACCCCGACCCGACCCCCGGATCCCACCTCTCCCACCGGCCCCCCCAGACCCCTCCCAGACCCAGATCCCCCTGGACTTCCTGATCCCCAGATCCTCCTACACTCACCCCAGCAGCCCCCTCCCACAGGCCTCCCCTGCACAGCTCCCTGGGCCCCCAGCGTCCTGGCCGCCTCTCCCCTGCGGGCGCCCCCAACCCCTCCCTCACAGGCTCCTGCCCCCTCCCTGGAGCGTTCCCTGACTGCCTATCATCTTGCTCTAATTGTTTCCAGATTCGTGTGGGAGGTCAGGGCCCGGGAGTGCTGCTTCATGCCAAGTTTATAAACAGAGCAGTGTTTCCAGATGGCCGCTGGCTCCAGCCTGGCGAGCAGGTTGATTGGGACCAGAATAACAACAGGTGGAGAGCAGACAATGAGTTCCTTGACACTTATTTACTCCCTGGGCTCTTTCTTCCCTTAGCAGCCCTGCCTCCATCTGCCATAGCCACCGAGGATTTCCACAGGCTCAAATGAGCCCGGGGGCTGCAGAGGAATGCAAAGGAAAACACACCGTTTCCCTAATGAGGGTGGGGAGCCCTGGACACAGAGGGACCCAGGCCAGCGTGGAGAGGCTGGGGCCTTGAGGACAGGCCCGGGCGGGAGGCGCTGTGTTCATCTGTCAGCGAGACCCAGGTGGCACCAAGGGGACAGGAACACAGAGGGCTCCTGGCTCAGACCCCAACTGAGCCCCTCCTGTCAGCAGACAGGAGCCGGAGAGCCTGCGGACATTTTCATGTAGCAAATGTTCTGGGAAGTGCCTCAGGATTCTGTGAAACAGGATTGACCAACAGGCCCAAACCCTGCGCAGTCAGTGGAGGGATGCAAGTGGCAGGAAGCAGGCTGGGTTCGAGCTGAGAATCTGCATGGCCCGGCGAGCCCGCGGAGCCTGCCGGGAAGGCCTCGCTCCCACAGGCGAATCCGCAGCCAGCCGAGGACGAGCAGCCCAGCTGGGCCAACTGCTTATGAGGGAAGCGAAGGGTTTTAGTAAACAGCAGCACAGGCACCAGATGCCTCCAGTTAAACATGGAATCAAATCGTACAGCAAGTCCTGCAGTGATTGAGAAACAGGAGGGGATAAATGACAAGTCACTCTGTCCGCGGAGCAGTCCCAAGCGCCTGCAGATGGGGCTCCAGACAGAAGAGCCACCACAGGTTTCGTGAGATCCTGAGCGGGGCCTGCCGGGCAGCACAGGCTCTGCAGGGGACGGCGAAGGGGCCAGAAACCAGGCTGGCTCTGCGGTGGGAAGGATGGTGATGGCTGGATCCTTTAAAACCCTGACCTACAAAAGGACTGGCAGAAGAAAGCGCCTGTGAAAATAAAGCATATAAATATCAAAAGTACATTTTTAAGGGTCTCTGAGTTAAGGCTAGATTATCTCTGGGAGTCCTTTGAATCTAAGTATCTGCTTATAAAACGTAACCCGACACTCTGGCTTTGAAGACTGGGATCTGGACCAGCGCTGTGCAATTTATCTGAACTGACAGAGCCTTAGAGCCTGGGGCTCAGCTCCTCCGGCTCCCCCATGCCGAGCCCCGAATTAACTGCAGCCCACAGCGTCACTGCATCTTCAAACACAGTGTCGCTGTCCTGTCTGTGCGTGTTTCGTAACAAAATGCAGGGTATCAGAAGCGCCCAGCTAAAATGCAGGACTTGAACATTTCACTTAGTTGATGCAGCATCTTTATATAGAAAGAATATAAATTACCATTTCTTTAACTTTCTTCTCTAAGTTTTCTGCACAGCAATCACTTATTGAGGTTTTTATCTGAAAAGCTTCAAGTATTATATAAGGAATGCTTAAGCAAAACAAATCATGCCTTAAACTAAAGAGCAATAAAATGAGTTCGAGTTCCAGGGAACAATTTCATGACTGGGGCATGAATGGGCCCCCAGGGGAGCGGGAACCCGCTCCAGGGATGGGCCAGCGTGGTGCCAGCAGCTCACATTCCAGCCCTGCAGAGTTGCTGCATGAAGTCACAGCCCTTGCAGGATGTTTACCTTTAGAGAAAGAGTATCTGTGAAAGATGCTGGAAATTTCCTGGAAAGATATCACTGCTAATGACAGGTGCCCTAAGCAAACATTAGGTCCCACCGTACTTAGAAATTTCAGAAAGAACTATATTTGCCACAACCAAATCATGCATGCACTTGGGAAAAGTACTCCTCAACAAAAATGCAGTGACAACAGCTGAAGGAATGCCACCCGCCATCACCCCCGTGCATTTGCATACCTGGTAACACTACCCTGTGGCTGGAGGCACCCTGGCAGAATTCTCCCCCGTGACCACCCTGATCACACGGGGGACGTTTTTCCACTTGTGCTCTACAACTGGCCACTAAATTGTGTTCTCAACCACAAAGCACTGAGACACACCACTGTGGCATCCACTGAATCTACCAGAATAGGGACACACAATTTGTTCCTACAAATTGCAAATACAGGGTCAAACCAAAAACTAGTTTTATAGCTTAAATACTCAACGCTCCTCTCTTCACAGTTGGTGGAGGGTGGAATTCGTTTGGCTGTCTCCATCTACACGATTACAAATATGCAGCAAAAAGGGGGTCTAATGATAACATTTAGAGAGCGAAACATTATCAACGGCACATTTCCTTATTTCATTGACAAATGAAAACAGGTTTTATTTTAGGGTTAAAAGTGTTGAATCACATGGGAGTGCTGGCTTTACCATGTGCCAATTTTTGAATTCCATTTGAAGGCCGAGATGCAAGACCTAAAACACAAAAGAAGAAACATTTTCTTCAAAGAATTTTATTTTCCAAATTGGAATTTATTGCACCTTTGCAAATGTAGACCAAAGAATTTCGGCAAACACAATGTATTTGTTATTCTCCTATCCTGGCAGCATACTTAGGCCGATTAATGAGGCAGTAAAGCAGCGATGCTGAGATCAGGGTGTAGGAGGGCTTTAAATCACGGCGTTTGCTCACGGAGGTGTCCTAGGGAGCAGGCTTAAATGCTTCCTGAAATGAAAGCTACTCAGAAGTTAGCACACTGCCCTTGCAGTTAACCAGCCTAGCTACCCTTTATGTAACATTCGAAACACTTCTAACCAGAATTAAGGGATTTTTCCCCCCTTAAACTTGGCAAGCCGCTGTAAAGACTAGTGTGAAGGAGGTGAGAAATACCATGTTCAAATCCTGGAAGAGCCCAGTAAGCCATCCATGGTGACTTAACCCGAATTTCCTCACAATGGAGCATTTTTTGGTGCCAAGTTTAGATTTTAGAGATGCAAAGTGAGAGATTTCAAAGTGTAGATGATAAGTACATCCTTTCTACTACTTGTTTTCCTTAGTTAACCCCTCCCGGCCATTGTCTCCTTCTGCTTTGCCAAAAGCCGCCTGTTCATGCCATGTGCTCACAGACAGAAGTCAGCCCAGCCGCACCCACCTGCAGCCCACTCACTCCACCAGCACCGCGTGCCCCTGAACCCTGCCACGCGGTGGCACCAGCATGTGGAAACGGGAGGGGTTAACAGGACCAGGTTTGCTTTCGCCCCTTAAACTCAGGCCACGGTCAGCAGAAGACTGGACACCTCTCTCCACACCAGCCCTAATCCCATTAGTAACTCCAGTTAACACCAGTTGGCGTTCCCTGTGTCAGGGAACAAAGCGATCATGGACCTCACGCTGTGCCTAAGAGGCTGGCAAAACTGATCAAACCGATACTCACCGGCACAGCCAAATCGGCAGGATGGCCAAACAGACCCTGTGTGCCGGGCCGGGCCGCCGGCTGCGGCAGTGCTGCCTCTGTGTAAATCACTTTTGCTGTAATTGAAATTTCAGGTATTTCGTTCAGGACTAGAGTTTCTTCTTTGTTTTAACCTCCAAATATGCTTCAGTGGCAGCGTGGCTAAATGTGCAGCATGTTTCAAAGCCTCGACTGGGGCAGCGGAAGTGGAATTGCAGCGTAAAGCAGGATTCGTGAACCGCCAGGCGTTTCCACTCGTGCACAAAAAGCCTGGTGAGTTAAGATGGGGCTTTCGATAAAAATCTGTCTGACAACTAGAAATAATCACAGAACAACCCAAACGCATCTGAACAGGCGCCATGAATTAGTGAACAACATTTTCATACTTCTAATTCAGCACACTTGATCTCCACCTTTTCATGTTACCCAGGGACACTGCCTTTGAAGCCGTAGGGGGGTGTTAGAAGCAGCCAGTAGGACGGGTCTGACCTCAGGATCTGCTGACAGGCCTGGCTTCCGTCGCAGCGGCATAGTTCAGGCACTGTTCCTGCAACTCACTTCCAAGTTTTTAGGATGATGATGCATTGAAAGGTTAGTGCAGGATCCCTATTGTTTCAGATTTTTAACCAAGGATTTGGCCAGACATGAAATCTAATGTACTGGGGTGAGAGAGGGAGTTAACATCTTTCCTGTGCAGGCAAAGCAAACGGGCCCCTGATTCGCAAGGGATCTGACCACGCCCTGAAGGAGTGGCATTGGGACGCCCAGCTGACCAGGGCTTTCTCTGAGCCAGGTTCTCTGCCTGGTTCTCTGCGTGTCACTAGTAGAATGTTGGCCATTTAACTCAAATTGGTAAGAATGTATTCATGATTATAAAGAACTTATAAGTCCTGAGAAAAGAATTTGTCAACTGCCAGTGTGTGGTACTGTGAAGTCGCTTCACAACAAAAACAGAACCCCTGAGCTCTACAATGAAGGCCTCATTCCGTGGCATGGCCAGAGAATGGCTGCCTCCAGGGGTCTGGAGATAAAGGAATTGTTAAAAATAAAGTTAATGCCATCACAAAACAGAGCAACCCAGCCCAAAATGTTTTAATGACATCATATACTATTCGGAAAAAACAGATTTTCCTTTGCATTTTTTTAAAGAATCCTTATTTTCATTAAACGTTGTGGGGCTTCTATTACCTATGATGTTTTCCAAAAAACGAGATTTGCTTTAGTTGGAGGCATGCTTATTTCAGCACTGTTTTCAACATCACAGGTGATTTACTCACACAGCCCCTCATTCTCAGCGTCTGGAGCCCAGCGATGACTCGCGGAACTACCCCAGCTCCCGATCCCCATACGGCACTGCTCCCGACAGCCCCGCACTGGCTCAAAGGCACCAGCCTCAGCAGAGCCCACACGGGATGAGAAACCAGCTTTGCCCTAGAATGCCAAAAAGTTTCCCACATCTGATTTAGTTAAACTTCCTCCCAGAGTGTCATTCCCTCTAAGAGACAAATAAGTGAATTGTAAATAACACAATTAAAATCTGTCATAACACTGAAATACATTTTTGCTACAGTTGAACAAAGTTATTTTATTTGGAAAGGACCAAAAGTTATTGGTGTCCCACTTGCTTCTGATAAAGATTCTTAAATATCCAAAAGGATTAGGAATGTAGTACTTAGTAGTAGTAACTTATTCCCAATGAAAATGATCTTTGGACAAGGACCAAGTACAAGTTATGCAACCCAAATTACTCTCATGACAGCCGAGCAGGGCCTGATTTCCCAAAACTCAAATGTCCTCCTGCAGATTTCCTGATGGCACATTATTTAGGGAAACACAGAGAAAGAGAGAGATGGGGAAGAGGGGAGAAAGAGAAAAGAACAGTGTGAGCACTTTTTCTTAGTTTTAGGGAGGAGGACCCTGAAAAAGATTTGAGACCTGTTCAAGGAATGGATTCATGAAAAGTGTGTGTGTTAAACATCCTGAGCCGCCTGCTCTGGTCTTCCTCTGGGAACTCATCATGGGCCAGCGGAAGTTCCCTGGCATGAAGATTCCGTGTTTCCCTGAGGGAAATAGTGAGGAGAAAGATTGGACTGTCTGTCAGGCAACCTCTAAGGGGACAGCAAGTTCCTTCTGATGTATAAGACAGCTGAAGGCCGCAAGTGGCTTCGGGCATCAGGGCTGGCGTGGGCGGGGAGACGTGGACAGGCACCCGTGCGGCACAGGTGGACGCCCTCTGCTCCCAGAGGCATCAGATAGGGAAGCTGATGAAAGAGCTACCACATGAAGAGCACTGTGAGGAATGCCGCGGGAACCTGTCGACACTGAGGAGATGCAGACAGGGTGGCTTCTGCAGTCCCTGTGTGACGAGAGGGTGACGTCGGCCCTGCGTTTCCCAGTGGCCTGGGGCAAGAGCCATGGAGGAGGGAAGCCACACACACGGCGCGCAGAGGAGGCACCCAGCGGGGGAGCCCGCGGAGAGGCTTTGGGGCAACAGGGGAACGTCAGTGCAGACTAGAATCACAGACTCGGGTCTGGTGCCGCGTTTTCTGGTGGTCCATTTCCTACTTCAAGGGGTAAGTGCTCCCCAAATGCCTCACGAGGATATCGTGACATTGCACAATCCTCCGTCAAAGTCTGCGTGCCCCTGGGCAGCGGAGGGCATGTCTCGTGGCTGGGCGCCCACGCCACGTGCCGGGGGCAGGCAGGCAGTGCCAGGGAGAGGAGGAAGGAAGACAGGTGTGGATCTGAAATCCTGGTCTGCTGAATCCCTTGACCTGAGAGTGGGGATCCTCGTCTGGGACACAGGTGACACCCGCGGCAGGTCACTGAGAGGATGGGGAATGGTGTGGTGTGTGTGGTGCTCCTCACGCAAGTCCTGACACGCTCGCATGCTCGTTTCTGCCAAATCACTAACTCTGTCCTCTTGGGGTGGTACAAGATTTATCAGTAAATGACCATTAATTAATTTGTTTTAAAAAATCGAACAGGTGGCTGTTGAACTTTGAAAAATACACTGCATTTATCTTAGATGGTGTTCTAGAAGCTGTACTATTTCTAAATACGGCCGTCCGTCAGCATCCACGGGGACTGGCTCCAGGACCCCCCGCCAATATCACGTCAGCAGCTGCTCAAGGCCCTGACCAAACTGGCCAAGATGTTTGCACGTGGCCTGCACACACTCTCCCATGAGCTTCCGGTGGCTTCTAGATTACCCATAATACCTAATGCAATGCCTGCACGCCATTCACGCGGATTCAGTGTTGTCCTTGACGCTCAGAAAATTCAAGTTTTGCTTTTCAGAACTTTGTGAGATTGTTTTTCTGAATATTTTCTATCTACAATTTGTTGAGTCCATGAATGTGGACCCCACAGACACAGAGGGCCCACCATACATACACCTTAGTTCAGAATTTTAACAGTGATCTAAGATGTAAAACATGAAGAGTAGAAACGTTTTGAGTTCTACATTTTATAACGTCTCTGAAATATCTGGCATGTGAAAAGCACGGCAAACCTGGCTCCCAGGATCAGCAACCAAACCAGTTGATGAGGAAGCCGCGTTCGCTGCCCGCGACAGTCAGGGAGAGCACCGCCTTTCAAGCTTTGCCAGACCCTCGAGGCGGGAGAGTAAGGTCGGCATTGACTGAGAACTGAAAGTTGGATCTAAAGTGGGTCTTTCAAAGTGGGGGCTTGATTAGGGTTAGGCGGGGATCCCAATGCCACACTGAAGACTGGAGGAAATAGCAAGACAAGACTTAGAGACGAGAGCTTTCCTCAAATCTTAGGGCCATGGCTGGTTTGGTTACATGTTTTACCAGCCTGTGGTGAGCTATAGCCAAGCAGGGAATGAGGATGCAATGTCAACATTAAAAATGAGGGACTTACAAGTAAGTAGTCAAGGGCGCTTTATGCAGGTAAGAGGAAGCGCAGCTGGAGCAGAGAAGGGACACAGATCCCAAGGTGAGGGCCTGGCCTGGCTCTGCAGACTGGGGTGGAAACCACTTTGGGAGGGCGCGGAGAACCCTGGGCTTCAGGCCCCCATTGGGGACCATCTTCCTATCATTTGAGGATGTTTATTAATATTTTCTTTAGCTGAAGGACGCAACTCTAATCACGGCCCTCCGGTACTATGGCGCTAGTTGTTAAGAGTACCTAGCAGAGTTCTTCCAGGGGGTCACAGGACAGTCCTTTCTTGAGGACAAAAACTTGGCATGTAGCTGAGGCCTCAAGCAATGATCAGAATCAACGAAATAGTATTTGTAGATGACAAAGACTTGCAATGGCCACGATTAACTCACAGCTGATCATTTCCGAAGTGGAAGATCTAATGTGATTTCATTACAATCACGCAAATGACAAAGAAATACGGTTGTTTGGCAGTCCACGCCATGGACTGCGGCATGCAAAACAAACGTAATAAAGGCAATCTAAGGTTTTAGACCAAATGTCTGTGAGGGTAATGACTAGGAGTGTTTTCAAAGACAATGTACATTAACCTGATTTATAAAAATAGATTTGTAATGTTACAAAGAAAAAAATGTGAGATATAATATATAATTATCCAGAAACATAACATATATAACATACCAAGAATTTACCAAGCATGTAATAAAAATATACCAAAAATATATCAAGAATATCAAGCAAACAATGAATCTAGAGCAGGTCCTAAAACATCGGTATTTTCACAGAACTTCCTAGGTGCATCTCAAATTGAAAACACTAGTCTAGAAGACACTAGATTCAAATGAAAAGATTGTGACCAAGTAAAAATTCTAAATAACAACTGAAAATATAGCTGATAACTATACTGTTATTGCCTAACATCAGGACTCTGAGGAAAAAAACTATTATGCACAGTAAAGCACTGACCAATATTTACTTCCTTCCTATACAGCACGTGATTTCTGAAATACTTAAACATTTTCCCTTTACATATTTAATGTAAAGAAGACTAAGCATCACTTCTGACTTGACAACTCTTTCTACATATCAAATAATCCTAATTATGTAAGGTACCTTTCTTTTTAAAGTGAAAGAACAAGTCTTTGCGGTTTCCAAGAATAAAAAATTGGGAAATAAAAAATTCCCCAAACAGTTTTAGGTACAAAAGATATGCTCAAAGTGATTTTACTTCATTTTACATTTAGAAATCAATATTAGGAGGGACAAAAGTGGTGTCAGGAGATTTGAACACTTGAGATAGGATTGTGGGTACCTGAGAAATAGTATGTGGCTCTTCATTTGAAAGTGACAATAAAACACTTAAAAATAAACATGGAGGATAACCTGATTAAGCACAAGAAAGCATTCCAGCAAGACAACATTTTGATAGATTACACAGAAAAAAAATTCCTTCATATTTAAGGTGAAGACAATAAACAGTAAACCAAAAAAGGAAGCCCATCAAAATTGAACAAATTTTTTTTTAGATTTTAATACATTTCATAGATTTTTGAATCCACTATTTATATTTATTTATCTCTATAAGCCAGAAAATATCCTTTAATCTTTAGATCAACTTCTCCTTGAAAATTCCCTCTGAGCAGCGTAATTGATCAATCATTTCTTTTTTCACCAATGTTCTGTTTTCTTAGCTCAGGTAAGGCAATTCTCATTCCAGCATCGTTTGGTGACAGTGTCTATGATCACCTTGTCAAGGGGCCCCCTCCAAAAAAGATTGGCAGAGGAGGAGAATCTAGTTGTTTTATCTATAAAGCCATAAATTGATTCAGGATCTACTTTGTTCCCATTCTAAGGTGTTTTCAAAATGCTTAGCAAGGAATTCCAGTGATGGGGTCATTTCCCATTCCAGTTTGTACATGTGTATTCATCCCCAATTTCTGGCTCAGTAATATTTACAAAAAGTGAGGAGGGAGCTGAGGTCCCTCTGACTGGAGGTCTGTCCTGGGTGCTGCCCACCCGAGGTCCCCATGCCCTGTCCTAGCTTGTCGTGTAAAACTGGATTAGGGTCCCGTCTGTCTTCATAGGAAAGACTTTGGGGAAGCCTCCAAAAGATCTCTTCCAACACCAGCAGCTTTTCTCAGCCCATCTAGTTTCCTCTGAAATGCAAGGTCTTTTAAATCATTCTTGGAGTTTCTCACCCTGCTCTTTCCACCCACTTTTTATCAACTGAGGTCCTGACTGATAATGAATCAATGGGTACATATTAGAGAGCCCCAGATCATACCCTCCTAAAGTTATTCTAAATCCTTCTGCAAATGTCTCTCCATTCCAAGTCTTTGGAAAATCTAACCATGGCTCTCAGCTCAGAGACAGACAGGGCCTTCAAATCAACAGAAAGGGCTCCCATCCTGGAAGGCAGCTGAGTCTGGGAGCTTCTGGCAGGGCTGAGAGGGAAGGGAGTGCAGAGACGGGGCAGAAAAACTGAAGCAGGGAGGAAAGTGGCAAGAGAGAGGCTGTTAGGTTCAGGCTGTGATTTAGGGGCATCTAAAAGACACAATTCTTAAGTTTTCCACATTTTTCTTTTACCTTAGCCAAGGAATCTCTTAAGGAAGAGATTCTGGAAAGTGAAAAATTGGGGGGTTTTTGATGCTTCCTCATACTAATGAAGCAACGAAGACTGTTGGAGTTTGAAATTTTGCTCCTTCTTTCTTCTAAGACATATCTCAAACTTTCTTGGTCATATCAAAAGTTCCACAAGCACGCTGGTGAGACCATGCCGTGTAGAAAGATAAGCACACACACTGGCTTGCAGTATAAACACATTACTCATGAAGCAAGAGTCCAGTCTGGACTTGACTTTGTACTGAGACAAATCCACAGGAGTCTGGGAATGTTCCATCCCAAAATGTTGCTTGTGCATCCCATGTCCAGGACCCCCAGCATAGCAGATGGGCTGCTGTCCAGCCAGAGCCCCAACAAGGCTGGCAGCCCTGGAACAATGGAGAGGTTGGCAAAGGCCACACCTCCCGGAACCAGACACTGCTGGACAGAAGGAGCCAAGATGGAGGAACGTTCTCCCGCAGTGTGGACGAGTGACCCAGCGCCAACTTTGTCCAAAGAACGCTTGTCTCAGAAGAAAATGTCAGAACGTCTTTGGCCCCAGGGCTGGCTCAAGGAATGGGCTCATTTCAAGGCCCCTCTTAATAAGGAACAATAAAAATGACAGGGACAGGCAGCGGCAAATAGTAGTATTAGTACCGAAGTAAATGTCCACCAGGAACAAGCATTTCTCAAATCCGATCCAATAGCCAATGGATATCTCGAAAGCATTTCTTACTCCTAGGAGACAAAATAAACTGGGTGTCTGGGAGCTCATTGAAAAAGGTCATTGTTCTCGCCCAGGGGAGACCCACTTACCCCAGCTTCGTGGTCAGGAGCCCCCAGGCCCAGGGGAGGATCCCCAGACCTCAGAGGAGTGCTCTGTTTCCCAGTCGAGGGGTCTCTGTCTTGACCTCCAAAACTGTTGAGGCAGGCACTCCCCAGATGTGGCCGCCACAACCTGTTAGGCAAAGCCAAGTATGTGGCTCACCGAGATAAGGGACAGTCCACCTCAGAAGCTTTGTCTGAGTCTCAGGGAGCAGAAGGCAAGGCTCACAATTGACTGAAAATGGCGAATTTGACTTGCAGCAAGCAGGGCACAGTTGGAATCAGGTAAGGACGGTGACGCACCTGTCCAGGACGAGAGGAAACAGCAAGGGAGGTCCCTGAGATGGAGTTGCTCTGAGTCCTGGAGAATAAGCTGTTGGGGTTTCCAGTGGCAGGTTGGTGGGTCTTTCAGGAAGCTCCTACAATAAACAAGCAACCCTTCCTCCTAGGCAGTGGGTCCCTCAGAAATACAAATTAGGCCGGTGAAGACAGAGGAGTAGCACAAAAGCCGTGCCAACATACAGAGCAAGGTGTGCTTCCAGTTCGCAGTGTCACGGCAGGGCGTGGGGGTAAGGGTTTCCACAGAAGAAACCATCAGAAATAATAAAAGTACTGCTATTTAATGGGGAATTCAAAAGTAAAGTTCTAGAAAAATTCATGTCAACACGAGGACTGGCAAAGTGAAAACAAATTAATGAACTTTTATTGAGCATCTGCTTAGTGCTAGGCAATTTCACACATTTTCTTCTTTATTCCTTACAACAACTTACTATCACAAGTATTATGATCCTCCTTGTTGGCAGCTGGGGTACGGGATCACCCGAGGGATTAAAAAAGCTGTCCCAGATCACGCAGTTAGAGAGTGACGGATCCTTCATCTGGACTCACGCTCCCGAGTCCACGTGGGGCACTGGTCCACTGCACACGGCCGCCTCAAGATATGGGGCGGTCACAGAGGACAGGTCGGCCCCACAGGACAGCAACGCTCAGCCCAAAAGACGACCCGAACCAGGAAGCCCTGAGAAATCATATCACAGTCTGGGCAAATCCCATCTCGTTGGTGCCTACACATCTCACCATAATTTAAGCCCTCCCTCTGTTTCCTCTGTGTGTCCGTTTCCTGGACTGAGTGCAGCTTTGCTAAAATACTGTATTTCAGGACTTGGTGGCCCTAGTAAAAGCTGCCCCGTGGTGGGGGGAGAGCCCTCCTGCTCCCAGAGAGCCGTGGGTTGCTTTGAACTGCTCAGCCCGCACTTCTCTGACCACAGAAGCTGCACTTGCAGACAGTGGGCTGGGCCACGGCGCGAGTGGGCAAAGAGCTCCTCCTTGGTTTTGACTTCACTGGGGCCATCGGAGGATCAAAGGGAACAGAGGGTGGTCCCTGTCCTGAGTCGCTCCAGGACGCCCGTGGAAAGGCTGAGGAAAAGCCTTTGGTGAGAGCCGCTTGCTCTGAGTTTTCCGGCTTGTGGGTGACAGGCCGCGCACGGTCTCAGGCAAGAGGGCCTTCTCCGTGCACACGGGGCGACCGTCCAGACGTCTCAGGTGAGCTGCGGCCTGAGAAGTGCCGGCCACCGTGCCCAGCCGGGATTGCGCACGGCACTGTTGGTGAGCTCTTGCTTTCATGTGCTCAGGGCAGGCTCTTTCAGAGTGAGCCACACATTATGCCCATTCTGATGATTAGGAAAGTGAGGCTCCAAGAAGTTAAATACCCCAGGCCTCGGACTTCAAAAGAAGTTTTTACAAAGTTTGAGCCAGAAATAGGGCAGTGGCAGGTTTCTCCCCTCAGTAACTAGTTGCAGACAGGCCTCCGAGGCACTCACCATGCCCTGTCCTCAAGGCCCTGGCACAAGTGCTGCCACACAGGGGGCCAAGGGGCAGGAGGGAGGGGCTACGGCCTCACCAGAGAGCGGCCACCTGTGCTAGCCGATCCCCAGGTGGCTGGGAGGGAGCACGCGACTGAGGAGAGGAGTGAGCTCACGGCGGACAGCAGGACTGGCGGGAAGTAGCTGAGTCACACCCATGACAATAGGAACATTGCAATGACGTGACGTCAGCTAGCGAGCATTGAGGACCAAGAGCTTTAAATCTGTGCCTCGTTTAGTTCTCACCAAAGACTTGCCACACACATACTGAACTCTTAGTACTGGGGCCAGATCGTCTCCATTTCATAGAGGACACGCTAATGAGAAACTTAGTAAGTCACCAACTGCCCAAATATGTAGCTTTTGGGAGGCAAGGCCAGGAGTTGAACCTGCATCATCCTGCTGTGTCCAAAGCCTGTGTTTCTCCTGTGTCAGGCTGCCTCTCATGCCACGCCTCGGTGGGGGCCAACCTGGCACAGGCTTGGCCTGATGCCAGGCAGAGCTGCTGGGGAGGGCGGCTGTGATTGCCCTGAACACTCAGGGTTAGGGCCGGTGAGAGCCCACCTGCTTGTGCATTGTGCATGCTATCTTATTTTCACAGCCCTACGAGGTAACTATTATTATTCCCCTTTAATAGATGAGTAAACCAAGATTTGGCAGGTTCAATGATAGGACGAAGCTCTAAGTAGCTTTCTGCTGTCAGGACACCTACCCAAACTGCTGCTAGAGAAAGTGGGGCTGAGAGCAGGTCTCCCCTTGACTTTCAGACACAGGGCACTGGCGCTGAGGAGACGGGGTTTGCAGCTGTTTCCCAAGCCCATCAGCTAGCTCATCTCATCCGCCAGAATTTGTCTTTAGGCACTATTCAAAACCTCCTTAAATTCTTGTGTTTGATTTTAAACGCATCCTTCTTTTTGTTACTAAAAAGGAAAACTAGTTCATCAACACTTTCTTCCATTCCTTCCCTTCCCAGAAGCTGACCAAATAATACATTCTTGAGAGAGTTTTAAATTTTTACCTCTAAGTTTGCCAGCAAAAGCCTCCACTGTATGCTGAAGCAGTTGGTGGGGAAAAGATTGGAAATAAACTCCCTGATCCTTTACTCCCGTCTCCTGCTCTGGATGGGCCCTGCCTGGGTGGCAGGTCCAGACGGGACTGGGGGTGCGTAGCTGCGGCTTCTGTGCAGGGTCTCTTTGGAGGAGCACTCAGATGTACATGGAAGGATATTATAGGTAATGCTTTCTTCACGCAAGATGCGATATTGTTACTGTTTTACCTAATCGCCCACTACTTTTATTAAACTTTGTCTGGTTTATTGTCATTTCTGATCTTTTTGCAGTAGGCAGTAGTAGTTCAGTTTCACTGGACTCAAAAGTAATGTAACGGCCTGGATGTGCTGTGGGGAGAGTAATAAGACGCTATTACTAATAATGAAAAGCCCTCCCCGTTACAACTTGTTTGCCTTTTATCAAGAGGCTTGGAAACAATGTGTATTCATTGGTCTATTCCCAGCCTGAAGGATTGCACAAGCATGACTTTTTCCTCATATTGCCTCTCCCAATTTAATTAACTCATGGAGGGGAGGCAAGAAACGAAAATGAACCCACAGACAGGGTAGAAAAAAAATTTTGCTCTTCAATGAAAAATGATGCATTGTCTATAAGCACACCCTCCTGGATGGATGCATTTTTACACTGTTCGTTGCCATCAAGCTATTTTACAACTCTTAGTAAACTAAAGGATGGATGTGCAAATTTGTCTTGTTCTGTAGAATTTCAACTGACCTCAGGGTTCCTGTGAAAAATCAGTTCCGTCTCCATGTGCAATTGAATTCATTTATTCCATATAAATGTGTGCTTTTTTACTTCTCTTTGGACTGGTTTTAACTTCTGTCTGGTTCCCTCACTGATTACAAGTAAAATAAAATCTTTACCACGTGTTCATTTTCATATCTGTATGAAAATCACACTTTCGTCTTTCTTCTGAAAACCATCTTTTAACAGAGATACACCTAGAAAGTGACCCACCTGACATCTTCACCCTTGGCCAGCGCCCTAAAGTCCAAAGCTGTCGTGATTTTAGTCATCTCTCATCTGGGCTTTCCAAATTCTTCTGAGCACCCCCCTTGGTCTGGCCTAACTAAGGTGCTCCCATGTCACCCCACATCATCCAATGTCTATTTGTAACTGACTTTTTTCCTGATTATACTGTACACTTCATAAATTAATTGCAATATGTAGGCACCATCAAGATGGAAGTTGCCCAAGAACACTAGCCAGGAGAGTATGCAATGCGGATGCTAGAACTATAGAATAAATGTCCTTGGTTCTTCTAGTGAAAAAAATGATAAAGAAGGTATGGAAATATTATAAAATATTTTGAATTATTTAGAAAGTTGTTCAAACAACTAGGTTAGTAATATAGTTCAAGCGTTAGGTTTTCAAGAAATGTTTTATTCTGAATGTTCTTTTAATATTAATAATAACATGAAAATAATTCCATAAGTGAAAAAGGTCTTCAATGCTTTTTAAAAGAAAACACAGCTACAGAGATAAAGTCCAAAGTCCTTAATAAATACATTTAGGGCATCGTGTTATTGAAGGGTTTTCAGGTAGATTCGCTGTCTCAGGGGGGTACAAAGAACATCCATTTTAAGCAATTTTAAGTTTGATAATTAAAAGGAGAGCTAATTGGTTTAAATAGTTCATCTATTCATTTATAGAACAGATGAGAAATGTTATTGAAGGAACTGATGATTAAGAAAGAAATTAGTTGACAAGTCATTGACACCTACATTATATAACCAAGAATCTCATTTATTCCCTTGAAAACTTTTGTATAACTGAAAATTACTATTAAAGTAAAAATTAAAGAAGAAAATATTAATTACTCCTAAAAACTTTACAGCGCATAGCAGTAGGGGTTATTTCTAATATAGACTATTAATATCTCTTCAATTTTTTCCACAAATAACAAAGAGGCTTTCATCATCAACTTTGTAAAAGCAGTTTGCTGTAAACATGAATCTGTTTTGAAACAATAGATTAAAACTAGTGGCAAATGTCTAGTAAGTCTTCTCCAAATATCCATATTGTCAGAAAATTCTTTGGCAAGAAAATACAGGTGAAACAAACACCTTTGCAGAACCAGCACAGCCTCTGAACTACATGTCATTAAACTGAAACAGAAATGTAACTGAGAAGCAAAGTAAACCACCAAGAAAGACAGTTCTGTCACTATTAAAAATGGCTGGATGCTAAATAAGCCAGCAGTGGAACAAAGTTCAAATGTACTTTGCAAAAAGGGAAAAATCTATGAATCAATTAATAGCATGATTTTTTTTAACCAGATCACTTACCCCCAAAGGAAGAGCTGTAACCTGCTGCTATATTGCATCATAAAATATTAAATAATCTTAAATAGAAAATATCACAAATAAAACAGGATATTGCCTCCTGCATTCTCTTTTTTATTTCATCCTCATAGCTCAAATCCTTCCTTCTCGAAACTAACACACCGAGTTTTCTCAAAGCTCCCCAACAGCTGGATACCTAAGTGAGTCCCAGAGTGAGAACAAAATGAGCCACTGCCCTCTCCACATCCCAGGAGCCTCTGGGGAAAGAACTGCCCTGGGAACAACCAATGCAAGTTAATGGAAGGAAGTGTCAAAGTCAGTGTCCTCCATCACCACGCGACATTACTGTCCACTGGACAGTGCTGCAGCCCTCCTGCATCCGCATGGCCACTCACTCGCTGTGCTCACGTGTTAGCATCAGCTCCTCCAGATGCTCACCCACAGGGCACCCAGGGGCACACTAGGCAACCCACTAGGGCGTGGGAGGAGAGGTCAGAGGTTGTATTTATGTTTATGCTTACTAAAATAAAACAAGAAAATGGAGCCTTACTAATATTTAATAAATGGTTGATGTGAAACACTTTATTTATTACACTTTAATTCCCAAGGGAGTGAGAGGGGCGCACATTAATAACTGCACTATGGCAGCAAGTGTAAATCTGGACAGGCTCAGGACCCTGGCAAGAAGGTCATACTGGCACTGGAAGCAACATCCAACCCCAGAGATCAGACTGGCCAAGATTATAGTGCAAGGTTGTGGTTCAGAACGAACGGAGCCCAGGAAGTCGGAATCCCAGGCTGGTGAGGCTGTACTGCCTTGCTGCATGACAGAAAACCAAGTAAGTCCCTAAGTGACTTTATCAATAAGAGGTTGAGATAAAAAGCCATATATGAAAGGACAAGATGGATAGTCCCCTTCCCCCTGCTCCTGCTCCTCCCACTAAGCACAGCTGTGAACCCAGGGAGGGCACACGAGGCAACCCAGGATCACTCTGGGAGGAGGTGGGGGAGGGCGAACACGGCGAGGGCCCAGGAGAAGCAGCACAGTGCCAGGTCTCAGTCCCCATCCAGCAAGGGAAGGCCATCAGGCACAATGCTCCCCAGACCCCACCCAGCTACAGCAGGCACCCAACTGGGCTCATCCTCCAGACAGAACAGAGCTCCAACAACACCAGAGGAACCACCTGCAGGGGACCATCAGAGTCTCACCAGGAATCAGTGGTCAGGGGCATCTCCTTACCACCGGGCCTGAGATACCCCTTTGCTACTGAGCCCTACAGGAGTGAGGGGTGGAACCAGAGAAGGAACCTGCCATGGCAAGCAGCTGGTCAAGGAGACTTTATAGCAAAGGGCCAGGGCTTTCTTGCCCTGACCAGATACAGCTAGGTAACTCGGGGCAGAGGTATATAGATTTCATCACACCTATCTCCCACCAAGAGACACCTGGTGGTCAGCCTGAGGAAGCTCCTCACACCCTGCAGACCACACCAGCAGAGAACCTTGGGAGCCCCAGGGAACCAGAAAAATAAGCGGACCAAAACAACACAGCAAAGACTCTGAAGATTAAACTGTCATGGGAATCACAGTCCACAAAGCCCAAGATTCATGTGCTAGACCTAAACAGGGTGAGTGACTGCTAAAATACAAGATGTAAATAGGGCTCAGGGACTCCTCATATAATAGACAAAATGTCTAGCATACAACTGAAAATTATCTGTCATAGCAAGAATTAGGAAGATCACAACTTGAATGAAAAAAGACAATAAGCTGGTCAACAGTGGTATTAATCCAATGTTGGAATTATTTGACAAGGATTTTAAAGCAGTAGTCATAAAATGCATCACCAACCAATTAAAAATTCTCTTGAAACAAATGAAAAAAAATAAATCTCAGAAAAGTTATTTAAAAAAAAAAACAAATGGAAATTGTAGAACTGAAAAATACAGTAATAGTTATAAAAATTTGCTTGATGGGCTTGATAGCAGAGCAGAGATGAAGGATCAAATCAGTGACTTTAGGATAGAACAATAGGATTCACCCAATATGAACAACAGAGAGAAAATGGATTCGTTTTTAAAAAAAAAAAATGACTAGAGTTTTTCTCAGGGACCTCTGAGATAAGAGTTCCAACATTCAGATCACTGAAGTCCTGAAAAGAAAGGAGAAAAGTAGAGGCTGAAAGAGTATTTAAAGAAATAATAGTTGAAAACTTCACAAATTTGTTAAAAAACACAAAACTACAGATCCAAAAAGCTGAACAAACCCCCTAAAATATTTTTAAACTGCCGAAAGAAAAGAATGATCAGCCATGAATTCTATATCCAGCAAAGCTATCCTTAAGGAATGAAGGGGAAATAAAAACATTCTCAGATGCAGAAAACTAAATAATTTGCTATTAGGAGGACTATCCTTAAATATTGTTTAAATGAAGCACTTCAAACAGAAAGAAAATTATAAAATATAAAATTTTAGGGAATCAAGAAGAAATAAGGAATAGTGGAAATAGTATTCATGGATATGTACAACAGACTCTTCATGAATGTTATGTTATTTTGATAATTGAATAAAGAATCACAATACCTTCTGATTTGTAAGAAAATTATATTTTAAAGGGGCTGACAAAGGAACCTAAAGGGAAGTGAGATTTCCATACTTTACTGAAAATGGTAAAATACAGACACCATTCAACTGTTATAAGTCACATGTGTATATTATAAAACCTAGAGAAACCATTATAAAAACTATACAAAGAGATACATCAAAGATAAGTCAAATTGGAATTCTAAAACAATATTCAAGTTATCCGGAGAAAAACAAGAAAGAAACACAGAGGAGGAATTAAGAACCTGAAAAAACAAATAACAAAATGGCATTTTTAGGAACTAACATACCAATAATTAACTTAAATGTAAATTGTCTAATTATTCTAATTAAAACATAGAAATTAGCAAAATGCATAAAGATGACCCAACTATGTGCTGCTTACAAAAAATTGTTATACAATAACATAGGCAGGTTGAAAGCGAAAAGATAAAAATAGATAGACCATATAAACATTTATTTTTCAAAGACCAGTAGTAGCTATATTAATAGCTGATAAAGTAGATTTCAGAGCAAATATAATTCCTAAAGACAAAGAGGGTTATTCTATATTGATCAATTCACCAGGAAAAAATAATGATGCTAATTGTGTAGGCAACAAACAACAGAGTCTCAAAATACAAAAAGCATCCACAGATAGAACAGGAAGGAGAGAAATACAAATCCACAATTGCAGCTGATAATTTCAGCAGCCTTATCTCAAAAATTGATAGTGCTATTAAAAAGAAATTCAGCCAGGATATACAGGGTCTGAATGATAAAGTCAACCAACAGAATCTAATTGACATACATAGAACATTCTACACAACAATGCAATACTTTTTTTCCCCAAGTATACGTGGTATATTTACCAAGATAGTCCATATGTTTGGGCAATAAAATAAACGTCTATAAATTTAAAAGAATTAAAATGATACAGAGTATGTTTTCCAACCACAATGGAATCAAACTAGAAATCAAAAACAAAGAGAAAAGAAAAACATTCCCAAACAAATGTCTAAATAATCCACAGGCCTAATAAGACAGATATTTTTTTAAAAGCAGAGTACAGAATGAAAGCAAAAAACATAATCTATTACAATATGCAGTTCACACTGATAGCAGTTATAAGAAGGAATTTTATAGCATTAAATGTTTACGTTAGAAATGAGAAAATGTTTATATTCTTACCTCAAGAAACTAGAAAAAAAAAGAGCAAAATAAATCTAAAGGAATCAGGAGGCAAGAAATAATGAAAGAACAGAAATCAATGAAAATGAAAATAGGCAAACAATAGAGAAAATCAATGAAACAAAAAATTAATAAAATTGACAAACTTATAGCAAGACTGACAAAAATAAAAGGAATAAAGGCACAAATCACAACTATTAAGACCGAAATAAAAGATACCACTGCAGATCCTGCAATCATTAAAAAGATAACAAGGAAATACCATGAACAAATTTATAATACACTTGTAAATTCTCCAGCTTAGAAGAAATGGACAATTCATTGAGAACCACAAACTACCAAAATTCAACCATGACCAAATAGACAATATCAATAGTCCTACAACCATTAAAGATATTGAATGGTTATAATGTAACTTATAATTTAAAAACCACCTAAACAGCAATCTCCAGAACAAATAGATGGTTTCACTAGATGGGAGAATCTTACCAAACATTTAAAGAAAAATTAAAACTAGTCTTACCCAATTTCTTCCAGATGATGAAAGAAGAAAGAACATTTTCCAACTCATTTTATGATGCTGGTATTGTCCTGAAACCAAAACCACATGAAGATAATGAAAAAAAAGAAAAGAAAAAAAGCTATAGCTCAGTACATCTAATGAACTTAAATGCAAAAATCCTAAATAAAATATTAGCAAATCAAATCCAGCAATATATAAAAAGATATACATAAGCATGACCAAGTGGGAACATTCCAGGTATGTATGGCTAGTTCAACATTTGGAAATTGGTCTACATATTCCACAGTAACAACAAGCAAATAAGAAAAATCATATAATTGATGGATAAAAAGCATTTGACAAAATCCCACACTCATTCATGATAAAAATTAGAAGGAAATTATCACAATTTGATAAAAAAGTGTCTAACATCTACAAAAATAAATAAACAAACCAAAAAACCAAAACACAACTGACAGCTAACATCATAGTTAACGGTGAAAGAGTGAATGCTTTCTCCCTAAGATCAGCAACAAGGCATGGCTCTACCACTCTTACATAACATTGTACTAGAAGTTCAAGCCACTAAAAAACAAGAAAAAGAAATAAAAGGTATACATATTGGAAAGGAAGACACAAAAACTGTCTGCATTTGCAAATGATATGATTGCTTGTGTAGTATACCCCAAAAAATTTACAAAGAAAATTCCTAGAATAATAAATAAATTTAGCAAGGTCACAGGATACAAGATAAGCCCCCCAAAATCAATAGCATTTCTACATAATAACAATAAACTTATAGTGACTGAAACTAAAAACATATTATTACTTACAATCATACCAAAGAAAATGGAATACTTAGATATACACTTTTTAAAAAATGTACAGAAACTCTATGCTTAAAATTTTAAAATGCTTATAAAAGAAATAAAATAAGACATAAATAAGTGCAGAGACATACCATGTTCATGGATTGAAAAATTCAGTATTAGTAACCATGTCAAATCTTCCCAAATAGATCTATAGGTTAAATATAATTTCTATCCAAACTCAGCAAGTTTTTTTGTAGATACAGACAAGTTTATTCTAAAATTTGCATGGAAAGGCATGGGCAAAGGTAAGATAATCTTGAGAAAGAATAAAGTGGGAGGAAGCAGTCAACCTGATATCAAGTCTTCTAACATAACTGCAGTAATCAAGACAGCGTGGTACTGTGCTGAAGGGACAGTCACAGAGATCAGTGGAACAGAATGGAAAACACAGAAATAGACCCAGACAGATATTCTCAATTGGTTTTTTATAAAGGTGCCAAAGTAATTCAATGAACAAAGGCTAGCCTTTTCGGGAAATGATACTGGTGCAACTGGACATCTAAGGACAAAAAAAGAAAGAAGGAAAAAGAGCCTCGACCCAAGAGTATGCAAAAATTAATTCAAACTGAGTCATAAACTTAAGTGTAAAATGTACAACTATGAACTTTCAGAAAAAGATTTAGGAGAAAATCTTCAAGATCTAAGGTTAGACAAGGAGTTCTTGGACCTGAAACTAAAAGTACCTCCATAAAGGGAAATATTGATAAATTGGAGCTCATTGAAATTTAAAACTTTTGCTCTGTAAGAGCCCATGTGAAAAGGATAAAAAGACAAGCAATAGTCTTGGAGAAAATATTGGCAAATCACATATCTGACAAAGGAACTAGTATCTAGGCTATGTAAAGAACTCTCAAAATTCAATATTAGGGAGGGGGGAGGAGGAAGGAGGGGACAGGTATATGCATACACAAAGAGTGCAATGCACACCACCCGAAGGATGGACATATTTGAAACTCAGACTTAGGGGGGAGGGGGAGCAAGGGCAACATACGTAACCTAAACATCTGTACCCCCATAATATGCTGAAATTAAAAAAAAAAGAATGGGAAAAGAAAAAAAACTCAACATTAAAAATATTAAACGAGAAAATGACCAAAAGACATAAAGAGACTTTTTCCTGAAGAGAATGTATACATGGCAAACAAACACATGAAAAGATATTCGCCATCATTAGTCATTAGGAAAATAAAAATTAAAACCACAACGATATCACTGCACACATATCAGAATAAATAAAATGAAAAAAAAGAAACAACACCAAATGCTGGCAATGATGCATACATTGCTGGTGGGAATATAAAACGGTACAGCCACTCTGAAAACGGTTTGGCAGTTTCTTATAAAATTAAACATTAAACTACCATATAACTCACCAATGGTGAGTTAGACATTTATCCCTGAGAAACAAAAACTATATTCACACAAAAACCTGTATTCATATGTTCATAGCAGCTTTAACTACAATAGCCAAATACCGGAATCAGCCCAGATGTCCCTCAGCAGGTGAACAGCTAAACAAACTGTGGTCCGGCCACACCATGGAGCACCCAGAACTCAGCAGTAAAAAGGAACAAACTATTGATACATGCAACAACTTAGATGAATTTCCAGGGAATTGAGTGAGAAAAGCCAATCCTAAAAGGTTACGCAGTGTGATTCTATATATACAACATTTTTGATAGGATAAAATTTTAGAAATGGAGGACAGGTTAGTGGCGGCAAGGATTAGGAGGGAGGAGGGCACAGGTGGAAGGCAGTGGGTGTGGTTATAAGAGTGTGACAGGAGAGATCCCTGGGGGTGGAACTGTGTGTCTTGAGTGTGGCAGTAGGCAGGAACCAACACGTGATCAAGTGACATAGAACAAATGAAAACAAGGAATATGGATTGTGTCAATGTCAAGATCTTAGTTGTGATACTGTACTACATTACCACTGGGAGAAAGAGTGCAACGGGATCTCTCTACAGTATTTCTTATAACTACACGAGGGTCTACAACTATGGCAATAAAAATTTCAAGAAAAGAATAAAATAACTGTGGCTATGACTGGGTCAGTGCTCTGAGCTGCACTGGTGTTTGACCCAGGGACATCCCCTCATCCCCAACGGGCTCCAGCTCCTGCCTCTGCTGGCCCAGGTACAAAGCAGGAGGGTGTGAGTAGGGCGATACCACCCTGCCACGTCTGTTCCTGTTGATCCACATGGAGGAAGTGACGCTTAGAGAGAACTCGCCGTCCAGACTCAAAAACCAGGAAGTGCAGTCTGACACAGGGTTTGACAACGAACAAAGTGCTTGAGATCAAGAAACTCCCAGAAAATGCAAGGTGTATGTTTGGAATGGATTTTTAAGAGATCTCTTTAAGAACAAGAGACCACAATGTCTTCACATTCCTTGTGTCTACAGTAAAGGGGAAGAAACAAGACAATAGGCAAAATCAAAATGTAGAGCAAAAAGCCTTCCTCTAGCAACCCCTACATCACAAGTGCTGGCCTGGGCCCTCACACACATTATCTCACAATCTCTAGTAACCTGGAGAAGTAGCTATCATTATCCCACATTAGAGACGAGGAAACTGAGGTTCAGAGTAGTTCAGTAGCTGAGTAGCCATGCTTGTCTCTCATGGAGCAAATTAAGAATTCTCTATTTAGAACCTGCTGTCTGTTTCCATGGTACCTATTTAAAAATCTGGTAAGGTGGAAAGACAGGGACAATTGTTTTACATTGAAGGTTTCTGCATCCCTGACCAGTTCTCTGTGAGCCAGAACAAGATCACAATCCTAGAAGGTCATTGAAGAGTCCTACTTAGTATTTCAGCACACAAGGGGAGTTCAGAGCCAATCCTGTATTTGCTTTTGGAAGCGCAGGGGATTGGTCGAAACAAACCTCATCTTAACCAGTTTCACCCCATCTTCTTATCAAACCACAAAGCAGACCTGCTAACAGCCAACTGCCAAGTCAGACCTTGGTTCTCCCATCAATCTTGGCCCAACTTCTGGCAAATGCATTAAAATACAGCCTGTGGAAGTAAAAAGCATGCCCTGTTAACCTGTTGATCGGTGATTCATCTCCCAGCACAAATACGAGTTGGTTTTGCCTAACCCCTTCCTTAATTCAGAGACGGCTGTGGAGTTCAGTGCGTACCAGGGTTCTTTGAACATGAAATGCAGCCTGTGGCAGATGACTCGAAACATGCTGACAAACCAGGACAGGCTACACTGCTGGAATCTCACAGCCGAGCTTCTCCCGAGCTGCTCGCAGGCTGCAGATTGGCCAGATCCTGCCCTCAGATATGCACACAGGGCCTCCTTATTTCCATTTAAAGACTTCTGCGAAACTAGTCCCTACTTGAGGGTTAGGGAGGCTCTGCCAGTGTCTGAAGATGACGCCGCCAGTTGAAATTTTCTAGACGCGACGGTTTAAATGGCTTGTGACTGAACTGGAAACACATCTACATTTCATTTTAATTATTGGTGATGACAACGCAAAACTCTGCCATCATTTTGTATTTTCCCTCTTTACCTTCTATTTCAAAATGACTTTGTCATCATTTATTGTTGGCTGATTTCTCCTTTAAGGAGAGTTCAGAACCAAAAATCCTTGAGATCTCACCCCTGCCACAGACTGAGGGAAGTCAACCAACTTGGTACCCTCAGGACAGGTTCCAGTAGGGCCAGGCGGTGTGGGCCTGTCCCATTCCTTTCAAAACAGGAGAGGAAACGAAACGCATCCCTCTGTTAGGACTGGGAGACCTGTTGGTTCGGCCCCAAGAGCAGAGCCTCTTTGGAAACCCAGGAAGGAAACGTATTCTTGGCTGGTACTCAATGACAGAAAGTAATGCTCTTCTCCCAGAAACCTGGCAGTCGGCTCCCCCCAGGGAAATCCAAAGTCTGAACACTCTGCACCAGGGCGGGTGCCTGCCGGGCACTGATGGGGCCCTTGGAACTTTCGACGCACTGCACAGAAACTCACACATGCCTTTAGCACCGTTAACAGAAACAGCGTCTTGTTTCCAATTTGGCTGTAGATAATGAAATTAGCCCCCAAATTACCATAAAGTGGAACAAGTAAACACGAAAGCAGGAGTAGGTTTTCAGGCCTCCCCCATACAGAACAGTAAAGTCTACGGCTTCTTCGCTGTTTAAATTCAAAGCAAGGCTTCTGTTTTTCCAAGTCGCTATTTTGACCCCAAGCAGATAAAGAGCACCAAATGACACATTCAGCAGAGCGCTCTGTTTACATCAGGAAATCCAGCCGGCGGGCGGGGGGCGCGGGCGGAGGCGGCCCGGGCGCCGGCCTCCCTCGCGCTCGCCGCTGCGCTGGCTCGGCCGCGGCCCTGGCGCTCGGGCTGACTCCGTCCAGATGTGCCGCGGCTCCAGCGTGGCTGCCGCGCGCAGTAAATGGGCATCCGAGGCTCGTCAACCGGCCAGAGCAATTGCGGTCTCGCGGCCGCCCCACTGGCGCACGGAAACGCGCGCTCCGGAGGGGACGCGGCGGGGGCGCCCTGGGCGCGGGGCGGGCGCGCTAATGACCGGCCCGGGAAATGTTCCTGATACATTTGTACATTTCCTTGTAAATGTTTTACACTCGAAAAGAAAGGGGAGTGCTGTGTATCATTTGGAAATGTTGGCCGTCTATAGGTCCCTGCGGATCTTACTGCGTTAGTACGACTTGTAACCGGAGCAAGAGAAACATAAAAAAGTTGGGAAACACTGCCAATTAGTCATTACAGGATGATTGTAAAAACAAAAGAAAGGGAAAGAGGAGGGAGGAGAAGGAATCAAAGAAGAATGAAATGCCCCAGGAAAAAAAAAAGTAAGGGAAACTCGATGCGTTTTTGTGGTGTTCCCGGAACAGAGCGGGGAGCGGGAGGGCTGGCGGCCTTCTCATCCCCGCGACCTGCGAACAGCAAGTCCCCGCGCAGCCCTGGAGGGGCCTGCGATTTCCGGAGCTGTACCTATTTGCTGTCCCTGTAAAACTCGAGCTGGGTCAGCGGGCAGGCAGTGTGCTTTGGAGCAGGACCCGACTGTGCAAAATCCAACGGAGACATTTATTTCTGATCGCCCGCCCCCGACGCAGTCGTCGCTAGCCGAGTTGTAATAAAAAGAAGACAGGAACCATTTTTTTACAATCCCAAATTCCTGCCAGCCACCAGCTTCAAGCAGACTGTGGCCATGCTTGCTGAAAACTGTTTTTAATTTTACAGTAATTCTGATGATTGAAATCCTTTTTGTTTTCCGGCTTTTTGCCAGACTCAAGAGTCCAAGAACGGGTAACATCACAATCTGAAATGGATCCCGGTGAGCCTCCCAGCCATTCCTGAGTGACTTTATTGGCCCTTTTCAGGGCTTAAGTGAAGAGATAGGGTGTACCGCAATGCCAGAGTGGCGGGTGCGGGCCCAGGCTGCGCAGTGCTCCTCCCAGGGAAGGGCTGAGGCCTGGAGCTTCCAGGCCGCGGGGGTGGGAGGAGAGGAAGCCTGGCGCTCCCCAGGGACAAGGCAAACGCTGCTGCAGGAGAAGAACCGCTTATCTCAGCAGCATGAGGAGCAGGCTGGCAGCCAGGCCCCTCCTCCACAGCGATCTGAGCCCCCTCCTCCTCTGAGTCATGAGGACAGCCACATGCGCTAGCATCCAGCCCCTGGCAAGGGCACGACTTTGCTAATCAGCTGGGGTCCTTCTTGGTGTCTGGCCACAAGTCAGCAGATGCACAGCTCAGCGTTACTAGGACAGAATGTCTTGCATAAGATCTGTTTCAAAAACAATTATATGAGCAAATTATCTTGGCTTCTAGCAACAGATTTTAAAAATCTAGTAGCAAGATCTCAAAAAGTGATTAAACCACAAACACTATTTTAAAATAACATTAAACCAGACAAGAGATGAAGAATTCTTATACAACCATCAAGAACATGCTCTATTCCCCAAGCCCAAAACCTCTCCACAAGTGGACATCTCTGAAATGCCAGAAGGGACTTATGGGTATCTGGGCCTTCTTCAGAGACAGAAACGAATACAGCAAAAAATCCTTCTCTGGCAACGACTTTGACCTTCATAACGTACAGCTCTGAAATCTGTCAATGGGAAAATTGTCATCGGAAACTAATTGGTAAGTCCTTGTGAACAGCTTGGCCCGAGACAAGGTCCACAACAGGTTAGCTGTGTCTCTTCCGAACTGAGGGCTCAAAAGCAGTGTCGTGATTTTGCTGGCAGCCTGTTCCAGCTGCTGTTACTTCGCCACTGCTTCTCCATACGAGCAGTGCACCTGTGTGGCCTGTGCCCCTGAGATCGCCCTGGCCACTCCTCTCACTCCCGTGAAGCCGCACCGTCTCCCCGCCACTCCCTGCAGCTGACACCTTGGCCTCCCACTCTTCCCTCTGCAGACTGAGTTCTTCAGCCATTATCCTCATACTAATAGGAATGATTCTGAAACTTAAAGCTTTGATAGGTGCCCAATAACTACTTACTAAAGACATCTGAGCGCCTAGAAGGTCAAATATAATCTCTGTACAGGAAGAAGTTGGAAAACAGTAATGAGGTTGAAGAAGAAGATGGAGGAGGAGGAGAAGGAGGGAAAGAAAAAATTCATTCTGGTTAAACAATACCATAGTAATTGCATTATTTTTGCATTTTAAAGCACTCTCCCTGTCTGTTCTGCGCTTGAGTTTCTGGCCTTGTCTCTGATTTACTGTACTGCAGCATTCTCAACAAAAACTCTGAAGAGAGTGACCAAGAAGGCTCTTTTGCTACAGAGACTCATTCCCAGTTTTAATAACAAAACTGTGCTGACATATTTCCTGGGTGCGCGGCCCGTCAGCGTGCACAGCGCAGGAGCAAGTCCCAGGAGGCCCTGCATCTCTAGAGGATCGCACACTCTGAAAGGCGACCCTGGGGAGAGGATGTGCACGTAAACACGCAAGTTATCGCAGCACAGTGAGCACTGTGGGAGGAGCACTCCGCCACGGTAGCACAGGAGAAGGTGCACGCAATTCTGTCCAAGCCAAGGATGACCTCACACTGCTCGCTCCCTTTGCACACAGCCTGTGGGCCCAGTAGCTGCGGCTTGGTGAACGCATCGTCCCCACTCTTAGGAATTCAGCCCATCACACCTCTAGACAGAAACAAATAATTAAGTAAGTCTGACTCCTAAGCCACTTCTATATTCACTCATTAATTCATTAATTGGAACACTGAGATTCCACTCCCTGTGTCTGATAGTTTGAACTAACACACTGACACGTTGGTATCATTGAGGAATCACATCCTCAGGGAATCAGACGTACTCCCAGCTCTAATCCAGTCCAGACAAAGCAGGCACAGTTCCTGTCCACAGACAGCAACGTCCAGGAGACAGGGGAACAGTGCTGGTGTGCTCCCAACCGCATCCCAAACACGGCAGACACAGGGATGAAAGGTTCCCTGTCCTGAAGCCAGAAGGCCACACCTTCCCTGGAACAGACCTGCAGCGTGTCCCTTCCTTCAGTCATCCTCGTGACAGTGCTGGAACAAAAATCCAGCTCCACCACACAGTGACAAAATGAGTGAAGTCTCAGTCTGCCAAGAGTCCGGAGGAACATGGCAGTCATGTCGTGGGACTTGTCAACTCAGTTAGCTTTAACCTTAAACAGGTGACCCAGTTCATAAAGAGACCCTTCCCGACGCACCCCCTTCCCTGCCTCAGACCGTATTGGCGTCTGCACAATTAGGAGGATATATTCCCTTTTTAATGTGAAAATAAATTAGAGTGATATGAGCTTAGAGAAATATCAGCACAGATGGCATGCCTTAGGCCGAAGGGCTATTAAAAAAAGAAAACTCTGTAAATGGAAGTGAGGCTTCAGAAAGCACAGCCCTGAAGTCTTGGCTCACAGTGCAAAAAAAAAAAAAGACTGGTGGGTGGGGGAGTTTCCTGAAGCCATGAGTAAAATCTGGCAGAAAGCATCTTATATAGCCTTTTTTGGTTTCAATCCACATGACATCACAATCTATGAATTTTGCTGTTATTGGATTTGAATGAACTTGTAGATTCAAAACAAAACCCATTTGAAACAAGCTCCACAAAGCAACTCTGTCTTCCCCCAGCAGTTAAGTTCATTTCCTAACTGCCTTTTTCTGTCCTGGATTGCAAAGGGGATTGCAAGGCCCGCCCAAGACTGGCACACCAAGTCTGAACCGCAGAGACACACACACACATACACACAGATAGACATGCACATACACACACACACAGACATGTGCACATGCATGTACACGTAGGCATACATGTGCACACACAGACGTGTACGCACACAGACATGTACTTACACACATGCACACAGACATGTGCACACATACATACACACAGGCATACCTGTGCACAGGCACACACACAGACACACAAACATTCCGAGTCACAGCAGCAGCGGCAGGAAAAGTCCCAGAGAGGCTGGACTGCGCTGTGGACTCCGCCTAGGAGAACCCGGGCCCTCCTTTCTGTTCCCTGTCTCCCCATTCTCATTCCTGTTATCCTGACTCTGCCCAGCAGGGGTGAGAAGGACTTAGACCAGCCGTGCAAACAGGCTCTGGGCTT
>CAUYSK010097692.1:0-62296 GCA_963575035.1 Avahi laniger | reverse complement strand
TAACCTTTGAAAGACTTTGTAACCGTTTGCTCACCTAAGTAGAATTAGTTAAAGAATCTGTAGAAGCCTTCTGTAAAAGCCTTTAAAAAAAACTGTTAACCTGAGAGGAATTACCTATTGTTATGTAAATCTGTTACCCCTAACAATTATTCACTACTTTCTATAAGTTACCATGTAAGACCTCATCCGGGGCTTTTTGAGACCCACGGAGAGTCAAAGCCCCCTGAGCTCCTGCTTTGGCTATACTCTTTATACACTTATAAAACTATATCTTTGTCTCAGTGTATTCTTTTAATTCTTCCATTTTCCATTTCTCTCTATTATTTTCTTATCCCTTACAACTCTACCAAAGGGACCCAGTTTTTTGCAGGGAACACTGGCCTCATTCCCGGCAGGTTATCTGAAATCCGGTGAAAAGATGTAATACCAGGTGTTGGCAGGTGTGACTCATAGGACACACAATGACATTCGACAAACTGAGGCAACTAGTAGACCTCTGAGGGGTGTGTATTTGGTGTACTCCTCTGTGGCTGTGATCCATTCAGCTAAGTGCTGTTTTTGCTTTCTATTTTCACATAATGTTTCTCATGGATAAAATCACACACAAACAAACATGAAATGTGCTTTATGTTCAAACTATTCCCATTTATAACACAACAAACTAAGAGTCCCAACTATACCACCTGAGGGCACTTCTACTAATCTATATCATAAAACTACAGCACAATAGGCCCAAGGACACAGACAAGCTGAAGAGAGGTTCTAGGGTCAGAAATCTTCCCTCTGAGGACAATGGCCTGAAGGTTAGACTTTCCTAGACCTTGCGGGGGGGAACTGCCTGGGAGGAAGGATCATCCACAGGGAGTGGAGGCAAAACTGCTCAGGGCAGGGTCTGAGCATTGATTGACCTAAGCAGGTGTCCATCATCACCACCCAGCGAAGATCTAGAAAAGTCCTATACTTAGATCTAGGAAGATCCTGTGTCACAAACCTGAGTTCCTTGGGTGTGAGAAATTCTTTACTTTTGATCTGGCCAAAGAAGGAAGAAAAGCAGAGACACATTCCTAGGATCAGGCAGAAAAGTCTGGCCAAAAATGTCAAGGGAAGAAGTGAAGCTTCCCCAGAGGAAAAGCCTACCACTGAGCTCTGTCTGGAACCCAGCAAAGCATGAACAAGTTGGAAAAGCCAACCCCAGGTCCATAACTCAGACCCCAACCCAAGGGCTAACTAGTACAGGTGTGGGAGCCTGGGAAGCCTCTGGGCCAAGGGCAGGGAGGCTTGACTGGCTTCAGAGAGGACTGGCAGATGCCCTACAGGGTGGGCTCTAATCCTGTGCCAATTCTGACATATGAGATTCAGCTTGGTGGTCTTATCAGAACAACCTAGTAAGATCTGTCAGTCATTAGACCATTCCACTCTGGCACACCATTGCTGTAGTCCTTCCTCCTGCAGCCCTGGGGCTCAGGCAGGTGAAGAACCTGAGTCTTAGAAGTCTGGAATCACAAGCAGGTATTCACTGGCCTCAGCACTTATCAGACGTCATCTGCCCCTTAAGACAAACTGAGTGCAGGTGTTATCCCCACTCCACAAAGGAGGCAGCCCAGTCTGCAATGACCTTAATTTCTCACCCCACACAGACAGTGGAAGGCTGGATTTAAGTGTCGCTTCCCAGATGAGGGCCTAAAATCAGTCCCCTCTGTCACCAGCCACTTCCCTCTGTGTTCATGGAGATTCCTGATGAAAACTTTTGCAGAGTCTGTTCTGATTCAGTTGAGCTGAGGACTGGGGAGAGGGCCAACTCACTTGTCCACTCAAGAACAGACTAGCTATATCTAAGAGACAGCACCTCCCAGGTCTGCCCTTGGCAGTGGGGGCCAGCAAGAGTGTGATGCAGGCACCAGGTCAGGCCCAGCGTCCCAGAGCAGGGTCAAGGCACAAAGTGGGAGCAAGGCAGGCTTATGTGATGCATGGGGTGAGCACAGCATCCAGCTCAAAAGAGACTGGGAGAGGAGTAAGTAAAGCATCTGCGGTTGGACCAACATCCATAAAGGCAGAAAGTCCAAGGTGAGCTGTTGGAGGTAGGGTGGAGATACAGGAGATGGGGGAGCCAGCAGAGAGGCCTGGCCTTCACCACGAAGCCAAAGAGCAAGGGAAGTGGGTAGGGCCAGGCAGGGTGCACATGTTTGCTCCACAAGGACTTACCAAGAACCTTCAGAAGGGCTGACAGTGGACCTCAGGGACCTGACAGAAACTACTATCCTTTATCCCCGGGGCCCACCAATCATATAATCATGTGAACTGTTCCTTTAAAACAGGGATGGTTCTTTGAATAAGACCAGTTCATTCCTCTACTGTAAACCCTCCTAGCCTTTCCATCCCACTGGGTATGAAATCCAAAGCCCTTATCTCAGCTGCAGACCCCATTCTGGGCTTCTCTGATTCAGTAGTCCCCTGTCCCCACATGGCTCATTCCCCTCCATCTCATGGTCCTCCTTGATGGTCTCCAAAAACACACCAAGCCTGTTCACGCACCCCAGGGCCTTTGCACTGGCTGTCCCCTCTGCAGGGAAGGCTTTGCCTTTTCTTATTCTCTAGTTTCTTTCAGGGCTTCTCCCAAACAGCCCCTTGTCAGGGAGGCCTCCCAACCACTCTGCACCAGGCAGCACTCTGCCCTCTTGCCCTCCCCTCTGCTGGTTCACCCTCCTCTCAAGGCACATACCCCCATATCATCATCCCTTTATATGTCAACTGCCCATTGTCCTCCAGAATATCAGCCTCAGGGCAGCAGGGCCTTTGCTGTGCTCCCTGCACTGGTAAGAGATGGTGCTCAATGCCTGCTGTGGAGCAAAGAACCAAATGCACAGTCCTCACAATGGCCATGAGATGACATCACCACCTCATGCTCCAGAGAAGGAAACTGAGGCATGGAGAGGATCACACAGTCTCTGGTCAACTGACTATAACTAGCAGAGTGGGGACCCTCACTCAGGCCTGTCAGATCCTCTGTGCCCGCCTGTCTCTCCACCCAGACTTAGTGAACACCCTCAAGGCAGGGAATGGGGCTAGGGGAACCTGGTGCTCCCCAACCCCCAGTCAGCTTCTAGCCTGGCTATGCTGGCAGCTCCTGGCAATATAAACAGAGCCAGAGAGAGAGCAGGGACTCCCACATGTCTGGCTGTTCCTTGCTGTTTCCTCCAGGACCCACAGCATGCCTGGTGCCTGGCAGCTTTTCAAGATCCATGGGTGGATGAGAAAATGCATTTAGCTGTACTCTGCCAGGCAATGCTCTCAACGGCTTTACATGCACTGCCTGGTCTGATACTTACAGCAGCAGCAGGAGAAAGAAGCATTACTGTCCCCACTTGACAGATGAAGAGACAGAGACACAGAAAGCAGAGTCAGGGTCTGCCCCAAGCCCACAGTGAGGAAGCTGGGAAGTGGGGCTTCTATCTCTGCTGTGCTACTGCTGAAGGGAGAGCGACCAGTCTGATGAGGACTGATGGAGACCAGGGGACCGGAGGGATGGCAATGCTAGCTGAGCCCTGAGGAGGAGTAGGAGTTAACTGAAGGTCAGGGCTGAGGGCAGCACAGGTCTGAGGTTGCAGCTTCAGAGTCTGCAAGGAACTGAATGTTTGTGTCCCCGCCCTAAATTTGTATGTTGAAATCCTAACTCCCAATATGATGATATGAGGAGGTGATTAGGTCATGAGGGTGGAGCCCTTATAAAAAGAAGCCAGAGAACTCACTTCCTCTCTGTCTTTTTACACTCCACCATGTGAGGACACAACAAGAACACAGACATTGGCACACCAAGAAACGAATCCTCGCCCAGACACCAGAACTGCCAGTTCCTTGACTTGGACTTCCCAGCCTCTGGAACTGTGAAAAATAAATGTTTGTTGTTTAAGTTGCCCTTTCTATGATAATTTGTTTAACAGCCCAAACTGCCTAAGACAGAATCTGAGGGTCTGGAACCCCAACCACACACCTCTGGTAGGCGCTGGTATCAGCTTGCTCTTTTCTCTTAGAGCCAACTGCTCTACCCTTCATGGTTTTCAACTCCTAGCCTGAGTGCTGGTCTCCCCAGCTCCCCCTTTCCTTGCTGCCTTCCAAACAATGCTTTGTAAAAAGTAGAAAGGAACCAACAACACAGAAGCCTGACAAAGCCCTCCTTGTCTATGTCCCTGGCCTTTAGTCCCTGAGCCCTTCCTGAGGGGTAACTGGATGACCCCTGGGGTTGGTGACTAAGGTCTAAGACTAAGTCTCTGCTTCTAGCCAAGACATCAGGAGCCTTTCTCCTGAGGCCCCTCTTCCCATCTCCTAGCTGGCAGGGCCCTGGGTAAACAAGCAGATGTTCCTGCTCTGCTGGGGGTCATCTGCCTTCTCAAGGCCCTGGAGACAAGGGGCCTTGACTCATCCAGGGGACAATGGGCCCTCTCAGAAACTCAGGGGCATGTCCTCAGACACTCAGAAGACCACTTAGCACCTTGCCTGTTTCAACTGCTAGTCAGCACAACATTTTCTCTAGCTTCATGATAGGATTCTTTTAGAAAAGAAAAAAAAGGTTAAATTAAAAGTGCATTCAGGCTAGGCACACTGGCGCACGCCTGTAATCCTAGCACTCTGGGAGGCCAAGACGGGAGGATTGCTTGAGCTCAGGAGTTCAAGATCAGCCTAAGCAAGAGCGAGACCCTGTCTCTACTAAAAATACAAAGAAATTAGCCAAACAGCTAAAAATAGAAAAAATTAGCCAGGCATGGTGGCACGTGTCTGTGGTCCCAGCTACCTGGGAGGCTGAGGCAGGAGGATTGCTTGAGCCCAGGAGTTTGAGGTTGCTGTGAGCTAGGCTGATACCACAGCACTATGTGCCAGGGTCTGTGCTGGGCTCTATGACATGGAGGAGAATATGCTGTGGCCCTTGTACTCTCCTGGGCTATCACTCTGAGTCTTCCCTCTGGGCAGAGCCTACACCTGACAGGGTATCAGAAAGATGCCCTTCTCCCCCACGCAACTCGCAGAGAGAGACTGCAACGAGAGGTGAGGCTAGAGGCAAGAGGAGCAGATCAGAGGCTAGGCTGTCTGCCTTCCCTGACCTTGGAAGCTGGGAAATTGCTGAAAGACCCAGGGGCCTGGGCTGGGGAGGGGAGCCTAGGCACATAATATGACTGTGCCTCAATGCTCTCACCTGTTGGATGGGGTACTATCTACCTCAGGGTGTTGTTAGGACTATCACAACAGTGCCTGGTCTACAATAAGCACTCAGTAAGTGTCAGCCATGGCCCTTTCATTGTCTGAAGTATAGGAGAGGGGTGGAGAAGAGTTGCCACTGACATCCAGGAAGGCGCTGGCAGTCAAAGGCCAACTAAATCTGTTGGAGCGATTACTGGACAAATCCGCCCAGGAACTCCCTGTCAGTAACACAACTAACCACATGCTGGCAGACCCAGAGGTCAAAAACAACCACAGCAGGCAGGATTGAAATGATCACATGGCCAGTACTGCCAGGATGTGCGCTGGCCACGTGCAGTATGTGGCTCCTTGCCAGTAGGTGCCTCTCAGCACATCCAGCATGGGGGCGGTATGTTACAGCCTGTCCGTGTGGGTGAGAATGGAGGTAAAAGGAGGGAGAGGAGTACGGACAGAAGGCTCCAGGGTAAAGGCCCCCGTTCTTCAGCAACTTTACGCCTTGAAAAGATGGCTCTAGAAGGAAGCTTGTTAAACCTGCAAAGAATCCAAAGCCAAGAGGGGAGCAAAGATCCCCAGAGGCCTTGCCAACCTGGAATGCTGAGCTGAATCTAATGAGGCAAATGTGAATGGGGACAAACTGCACAAAAGCCAGTGATCCAAACCCAAGGAGGAGATCTGATGCAGCATAAGCAAGTGGAACAACAGAGGGTTGTTTACAGCAAGTTCCTAACAAGCCCACGAAGAATGCAAACTCTGAGTGGATGCCAGGAGGTTCCCGTCAGTCCTGCGGGTCTGACCTCCCTGCAGTCAGGAACTGTGGCCCGTGAAGTGATGCTGTCCAGGAGCTCAAACAAGCAGGACTGAAGACAGGGTCGTGAGGCCCAGTGTCTCTCACTTCCCAGACTCTCACTCCAAACACATGATCCAAATTGATGTGGAGAAATTTTTGGATGAATCTCATTCTCCAAACTTGTGCTACTCTATATCCCAAACTGAAACCCAGTAGATTTGGATACCAAAGGATATTCTGTATATACAAGATAAAAATAATGATAAGAAAATTGGAATGAAGTGGAAATAAGAGTAGAGAGAGCAGATGCAGCCTGGCAGAGGTAAGGAAAGGAAAGGAGCAGGAGGCTACAGCTTAACATTCTGGGGCAGCCTTTGGGTATTTTGAGGATCTCTACTGCACACTGCAACTGTAAGAGAGGCTGGAGGCAGCAGAGGTACAGTGGCTGGGCAGAGAGGACCACAGTCTTCCCTGGCTCCAGGCTGCAAGAGGAGGAAGGGAACAGGGCAGGAAGAATCTGCCAGCAGCCCTGCCCCTACTCCCCCTCCACATGGCCCAAGGGCTGTGTGTGCTCCATCTCCACTTTACCTTCCTGCTCATTTCTCAGGCTTGTGAATCTGGAATTGGCCAAATCACTCTACCCAAACAGCCCTTGATATGTCCCTAATGACTTCCGAGTCCCTATAGCTGATGCACACTTTTCAGTCTCTGTCTTATCTGACCTCTCAGCAGCATTAGATACCATTGCTGCTTCTTGTAGCCTTGAAGTATCCTCTGCCTGTGGCTTCCCCAGCCCGCCTTCCCAGGTCTTCCACCCACCCCTATTGGTACTTCTGCTCTATGTCCTCTGTAGACCTGTTCTGGCTCTTCTAGGCACAATGGGCCTAAGGCCTATTCTCTTTTATTCACTACTGATTCCTGGGTGACCTCATCCATTCATATGACTTCAATTGCCATCTAGAAGTTGACGACTGCAAAGTATATCTTTCCAGTTCACACAGCAAGTTCTCCTCTGGGACCTGGGGCGGTAACTTCCTGCCTCCTTGACATATCTCCTTGACATCCTAATCTCAGCGGCACATCCAAACGTGACTCAGGATCTTTATTCTAAACTGAGTCTTCCCTATTAGGTTGGTATAATCAACTGCTCCATCACCCACACCAGAAATGGCAAGGCCATCCCTGCTCTCGCTCTTGCCTTCATCCCCACTTACAAGCCATCCCCAAGACCAGTCCATCTGGTATCATTAAACATTTCTCAGCTCTGCCCTCTCTCTCCAGGGCACTACCTGCAAACCAGCCACTCTCATCACCTGTTTGGTTAACTGCGGTTGCCTCCTCACTATGCACCACTCAGCAGCTCTTTCCCCTCCAATCTGTTCCCACACCCTCTTCCTTAAAGCCCTTTGAGGGCTTCCCAAGGCCTTAGGATGAAGATCAACATCAGTCCCATAGCCATAAGCTCTGTCCTGTCCTGGGCTCTCCATCCTTCCCCAGCACATATGTCCACTCCCCTCATTCACTGTTCTACCACTCTTTCCCTTCCTTTAGGGAGCACAGTCCCTAATGACTTCCAAGCTCTTCCTATGCCTGATACTCCTCCCTTCAATCAGCACCTCCTCAGGAAAAGCTGCCCTGACTGACTGGATCCGCCCTCTCCCTGCACCAGTGACTTCTCCAGGCAGTGCTCATCACAGGGGATCGTTGAATGCATGACTGCTCCCCACTAGACTGTAAGGCTGATAAGGCAGGGACAATGCCTATTATGACTAGCACTGAATCCCCGATTCCTAACACAATGCCTGCCACACAATTGGTGCTCAAAATATTTTTTTTGGAGAAAAGAACATTGGTACAAAGGGAAATAAAGATGGTGTATCAGTCAGAGTTCTTTTATATTAAGAGGTTTACTTTAAGGAATTGGTTCATACAACTGTGGGGGCCGACAAGTCTGAAATGGATAGGGCAGGCTGGAAACTCAGGCAGGATTTTTATGTTACAGTTTTAAGGCAGAATTCCTTCTTCCCCAGAAAACCTCAGGTCTTTTTGCTCTTAAGTTCTTCCACTGAATGGATGAGGCCCATGCACAATTGAAGGTAACCTACTTAAAGTCAACATTTTGTAGATGTTAGTCACTTCTACAAAATCCCTTCACAACAACATCTAGACTATATTTTGATCAAACACCTGGACATCACAACCTAGTGAAACTGACACATAAAATGTAACCATCACAGACAGCATCAACCCAAGGGGAGGTTAACAGTGGGACAATACCATGATAAGCTTATTAGAGAGGTGACTGAAGAAACCTCAGCCCTGATCCCTGGGGGCTCTGGTCCATGGGGCCAGAGTGACTCAGCCGGAATTATAGTCTGGGGCATCAGAGAAGGGGTGGGGGTAGGCCCCCCATTGTGAGGTCCAGGTAGAATGCTCAACTCACATTGATCGCAGCTGATCTTCTGCCCCTTCCTCATCCCCACCCTCTACCAGGAGTCTGCCCTCTGTTCTGTACCTGGACTTCACCATCCTCTCCCTGCCCTGTGAAGAGGTTTGAGAGCAGATGCCCACAGAGCCAGTGAAGGTCATGAGGAAAAGCCCTCTCTCAATATCCAAGGTCAGGTCCATTGAGTTCTCTGTAGATAGCTCTAAGATAAGGGGGCACCCTGAGGATTCAAAGTCCCAAATTCTTGGAAACAGATGAGGAATGTGGTCTTGCGTTCCTGAAGGACTAAAGTCAGGAAAATTAAAGGAGCTGGGGAATAGAGACCCAGGTGCAGAGGAGGCATCACCAGGGGATTTGGAATCGGGAAACCTGAGTTTCCACCAAAAATGGAAACTCCAAGTTGCAGGGAACCGGGTGCTTAGAGGAAGAAGCTCCTGGGCCAGCAGTCAGAGACTCTGAGGTCAGAAAAAATTATGGGCCAGTGTTCAGGCATCCAAGACAGAGCATCCCCAGATCCTGACAGGCTTAATCCGGGCATGTCTAAGATCACAAGAAGGGGCACCCTGGCCAGGAAGGCAGGATGGTGAGTTTTCATTTAACAGATATTCACTGGTTACCTACCTGTGCCAAGCCCTTTGCTGGATGCTAGGGATTTCAAAGGAGTGGCACAATCTCTGCCCTCCGTGTAAAATGAGTGGACAGTGTTAAGGAGCAAATTGTATGGAACTAGGGAAAGTACTAAGACACAGGACACATCTGCTGGGGCAGCCCAGCAGGCAGCAACTAGCTTGCAGTGGACAAGAGGAAGCTTCACAGAGGAGGCTCTTTGAGAGTGAAGTTGGCCAGACAGATAAGGGGTCAGGATATGTCAGGCTGAGGCAAGGCCTGTGCACAGACCAGGAAGCATAGAGAGCTGAGCCTGTTAGAGCAGAGAGGGCAAAGAGGAGGGCCCAGCCTCTGACCTCACAATACCCAGGGCCCACTGGGCCAGTCTTGCAGGCTCTGTGCCCTCCTTCAGCCCGGGCAAGGCCCGGGGCCCTGGGCAGCCTCCAGGTGCAGTGCCGTCCTGTGGGCCGCACCCTTCCCGCTGCCCCGGGGCATGTCTCTACTCACCAATTATGAGGGGCTTCGGCATCAGATAGAGAGGCTGGTGCGGGAAAATGAGGAACTAAAGAAGCTGGTGCGGCTCATTCGGGAGAATCACGAGCTCAAGTCTGCAATCAAGAATCAGGCGGGTGGCCTCGGCATCAGCGGGTTTACCAACGGGCTTGGCGAGGTGGCAGCAGGCCCTCCTTCACACCAGAGCAACTGTAAGAGGCCTGGGTCCAAGGAGAACGGGGAGGGAAGGGTGAGGCTGCACCAGAGGGAAGAGACTCTGCATGCTGGGGTCTCAGGAAGTCATACAGGGAGTGCACAGATAGTAACAAACTTGGGGGACACTGGCCCCACCAGATGAGAGTAGTGTGAGAACACAGAACCATCAGGATAAAAGGGCAAAACTATACCCCAATCCCATTCACCAGATGGTAGGGGCCCCTGCCCACACACCTTCCCTCAACTGAATTTCTAAGCAGCTCCAAAGACTGAATTTCCCAGTTCTGGAATCCAAATGTGCTGCCCTACTGGGTCCAGTATGTCACTAACCCTCGGCCTCTCTACCCCTGACCCCCATCCCTTACCATTAGCACCCCATCTCTCTCCACCCTCACTCTCCAGTTAGAGATGGCCAGTGGACAATTGACAACCCAAGTCCAGAAGCTGAAGAGAGAAACCAGGACTGAAGTTTGAGGTTTGGGAATTTGTTAACATGTGTCAGAAGCCCTGGGGCTGGAGAAGATTTCCAGAGTGGAGTGAGACAGAAGAATGGGCAAAGAAATTGCAAGTGTTTGCAGAAAAACAGTTGAAGTGATGATCCTTGGGTTAGGCCTGCAGTGTAGGGATGGAGGCTAGGAGGGTATTCAGAGGCTGGGAGACCAGAGACCGCACAGCTGAGTATGGTGGTGACAGGAATAAGGGAAGTTCTGGAAGAATGGAAAGCTGTAGGCAGAGAGTGGTCAGCATTGAAGATATCAGAGGCAGAAATTCTAGTGGCAGAAAGGCCCCAAGGTGTGGCCACAGATGTTTGTGGCTGACGTGGTGTATTGGTGAAGGTTACCAAGAACAAAAGCAGGTGATGAAATGCCAGTGGTTGTTACATCCACTTCCCTCCCTACAATGTCCTTCCTGTCCTGGAGAAGGCTATGTTCCCTCCAGTCCATGGTGAACTTCTCCATGTATGCTCAGAACCCCCCAACCCCTGCAGCAAGCTGCCCTTTGTCACAGACCTTGCGCCTTGCCCTCCCTGCCTGGCCCTCTCCTTTGTCCATCATCAGTCATGAAACCTTCCTCCTTCCCTGAGAGGATGACTCTGCTCTTTCTGCTCTCTGCCTATTTAAGCCTCTACAGCTTGGCAATTGACCCCAATGCTGCTGTTCTAGAAAGGTGGCAGGTGGCCTCCTAAGTGCTACATCCTTCTCCACCTCAGTATGGCATTTGGGACTGATAACCCTCCTCCATGCCCCTCTTTCTGAGTTCCCAAGCTGGGTCACCCACCCCTCTGGCTCATCTTAGCCACTGTTGCTCCCAGCCTCAGAGTTCAGGTTCTGCCCCTCCACCCTCAGCCAGTTCATCCAACTGTGTGGCTTCAAAACTCTACTAGAAGTGAAGATCCCCTCAGAATATCCTGCAGGCCCAAGGAGTCATTGGAACTTCGCTCACTTCAAACTAGACGTGTTTCTAAGAACTTGGGCCTTTCCTGCAGGATGCTAAAGCCCCTCAGGCCTGTGTGTGTGCTCACTCCCCTGCAGTTTTACTTTCCTGCTTCCTACCCACTGGGTTCCCTGTCATCCAATCTGAAAGTGGAGTGAGGCTGGTCTTCCATTCCCCCTTATTGATCACAAGCATGCAGGCCTCCCTGGTTTTAAATGTTATACCTCTAATGACACTGAGACAACTGACAGGGTGACAAAAATAATACACATTGGGGAGATATAACATTTAAGAAATCACACAGTTTAAGATGCTAGACTCTGGTTTCCTACTCCTAGCCTAACCAAGCAAGCCTTATCCTCTTAGGTTTGATTCTTAAGGGAATCCTTGGACCTCTTCAGATCTTCCGACTCCCAAAGGGTCAAGCTTTGGGCATTAGGAAAGGCTTTCTGGAGGAGGTGAGCCCAGCCAGCTGGTTGTGATGGGGCAAGGAGCATGCCAGGAGAAGGAGCAACTTGTATGAAGCCCTAGTGCTGGGGACTACAGGAATGAGAAACAGATCAGTGAGATTAAAGCCCAGATTCTATGTGTATGTGTGGCGTGGTGTGTGGGAGTATGTGGTATACGTGGAGCATGGGGGTATGTATGTGTGAGTATGTGTATGAATGTGGTGTGAGAGTATGTGTGGTACATAAGTATGTAGTGTGATGTGTGTATGTGGATTGTGTGGTATGGGTGTGTGAAGGATTTGGGTGTGCACTCTACGGATGTGTGTGAGTGAGCTGTGTGTAGAGTGTGTGCATGGAGAATGTGCATGAATGTGTGTGAGAGTATGTGCTACGTGTGCTTTGAGAGAATATGTGGTCTCTGAATGATGTGTGCATATGACTGTATTTTTGTGTGTGATAGTGTATGAATGTTTTTCAGTGTGTGTATGGTATGTATGAATGTGTATGTTGTGTGGGTGTTTGAGTGCTTATGATGTATGTCTGATATTGTGAGCGTGAGTGTATGTGGTGTGTGTGTGGTGTATTTGCATGTGTTGGGGGCCAGTAAGAGATGAACAATGCAGCTAGGGGGTCATCAGGGGTCAAATCACCAAGGACTGCAAATGACATGCTAAGGAGCTTGGACTTGTGGTTTCTATCAGGAAGTAATCATGTTTTCACTTCAGAAACATCATTCCAGCTACTGTAGGGGAAATGAAGTAGAAGGAGACAAGACTGAGGCAGGGAGATGGGTTTGACTGAGGCTGTTGCAGTCATCCAGGTGGGAGATGATGGCATGAACTACCAGTGGAGAGAAATCCATTCAAGTTATGTGTTAAGAAAATAGAAACCCTAACTGCTTGCATGTGAGGGATGACAAAGAGAGTATCCAGAATGTGTCTGTTGTCCCAGCTGAGCTGACTAGGAGATTGCAGAACTCACCATTCCCAGGCCCAGAGAAGGCAGATCCATATAGTTGCCTCAGAGGATCCTTCTTTGGCCATTTCCTCACCCTGCCTATTCCCCCTGCCCACCCAATCTTTGAGACTTCCCTTCTTCATAGAGTCAGGCTCTTATTCTAGATTTGGGTATTATTGAGAAGTACTTGGGAGGTATGAGCAGACCTTGGACTTGTGGGCTAAGGATGTTCACAAGTCTGTGCACCAGGCCCCTCGCAGTACAGGACTGAGCTCAGATGGGAAGAAAAAAGGTATAGAAGGAGGAGTTAGGGCCAGGGGGGCAGCTCTCTCCAAGCTACCACATCCTGGCACAGAACTCCAGGGAGCACAAGAATTCTAAATTCAAATCTGACCTTCCAGGTTGTTAAAAAGGTTTATTTGTCAGAGTAAGAAAATAGAATGTGGCTGGGCACAGTGGCTCACGCCTGTAATCCTAGCACTTGGGAGGCTGAAGTGGGAGAATGGCTTAAGGCCAGGAGTTCAAGACCAGCCTGGGAAACACAATAAGACCCTGTCTCTACAAAGAATACAAAAATTAGCCAGGCCTGGTGGCATGCATCTGTAGTCCCAGCTACTCTGGAGGCTGAAGCAGGAGGATCGCTTGAGCTCAGAAGCTTGAGGCAGCAATGAGCTATGATGACTGCACTCCAGCGTGGATGACAGAGTGAGACCTTGTCTCCTCTCTAAAAGAAAAAGAAAAGAAAAAGAGAAAGAAAACGTAATGTAACAGTTAGCTTGAGTGGTAACTTTTAACTCCTCTGATATATGGTATATGGGCCTCCATTTGTGCTCTCGCCCACAGCCCTGCAAATGTTAGATGTGAGTCTGGGAGAAGGAAATGCAGTTTTGGAGGAACAAAATGAGCTGTATTTTGGACAAACTGATTTTAAGATATCCACACAATATCCACATGGAATGTCCAAGAAGTGGTGGCACTATGAGCCTGCAGCTCATATGAGAGGTCAGGGATAGAAAAGATTCAAAAGTTTTGATAATTCAATCTCCTCTGGGTGGGTTGGAGAGGTGGAGGTAAGACCCTCTGCGAAGAGAGTGTACAGTAAGAAGAGACTGAGGGACAAGTCCTGAGTGAGGACAAGTAGAGAAGTTGGCAAAGGAGCATCCAGACAGGAAAGAGAAACTTCAAAAGTGTAACGTCAAAAAAGCCAAGAGACAGCTTCAAAGGGAACAGAGTCAACAAGGTAAAGGCTGTCATGAAGTCAAGCAAGAAAAGTACTAAAAATGTCCACCTTTAGTGGACATTAGCCTTTAGTGAATAATAGCTTAGCATTCATGACCTTGGTTAGAATTCTTTCAGCCCCACTGTAAGTGGGAAAGGCTGACCAGAGTGAGGTGAAGGCTGGGTGAGCAAATGGAGAGAACAGATGGTGGGGACACTTAATTCAAGAAATCTGGCTTTGGGGAAAGGAGGGTGTGAGTGGGCAGGGAGAAGACAGTAGCTCAAACGGGGCATGGAGTCCAGAGCTTCTTTTCAAGATAACAAAGACCTGAGTTTGTTTATATGTTATAGGAAGGGGACAGGAAAGACTCTGAAAATATGCAGGAGAAAAGGGGTACTTTATGGGACAGTGCCCTTGACTGAAGGAAGAGCACTTTTTCCACTGTCCTAAAAGGGAAGAAGAAAGAGAAGTGTGAGTGTAAATGCCAGGTGGTGGGAAGCTGAGGGAACTCCAAACTGATAGCCTCAATTTTCTCTGTAAAAATGTCCTTCTCTGAAAGCAAGGATGGAGTGGGGAGTGTAGGCAAGGTCTGAAATAGAGTGAAAATGGGGGAGGAAATGCGAGGGGAACCTGGGAGCTTTGTCTGGCTGTATAGTGGCCAAATGGCACTAGCTGTCTATGGATTTACAAAAGCAGCAGCCACCAACCTCGTGCCTTCTCTAGCAGCATTTTTCAGCCTGGGGGGAGGCATGGGGGTGGCAGGCAGGCAGAGCTCTGACAGGGCTCAGCCAGAGTTTAAGCTCATCAAAGACTACACTGGCTGAGGGAAGCCAAAACCAAGAAGGCTGTCAGATGGGGAGAAAATAAAGAGACCAGTGTACTAGAGATCTGGAGAGGCTGGAAGACCAGGAGGAATCTTCTGAGCAAGCCAAAAGTACAACTGTGTGGCCAGAATGGGTAATCTGAGTGGCAGGACATCAGAAAACGTTGGCCCTTGGCCAAATTTAACTTCACTGGGAAAAAATAGGCGCCCAGAGGTTCAGACTTGGTCCTGCGCACAGGGCAGGAGCAAGAAGGCGCCAGGATGGGGCTGGGCCTCCTGCCCCTGAGGGCTCAGAGCCACACACTACAAAGTCTCCGGGTTGTGGGAGTAGGGAGGAGAGAGGACTTGAAGGCCCAACTGAGTGCTGAAGACACTAAAAACAGTAACTGCACCAAGAACTGGCTCCTCCACACAGAGGTCAGGTGACAGGAGGCACACAGGTCGTCGGGGTGGGACAGCGGTCAGGACAGGATGGCCGCACTCGCTGCCTGGCGCTCCTCCCTGTCCGCGGCCCTCCCTTTCGCCCAGGGCCCGTGTCCTCCTCCACTCGCCCGTTGTCCCCTCCCTCCTTCCTCTTCCCTCCTCCCTCCTCCTCTTACGCTCTTCTGTCCCCTCCCTCCTCCCGGGGCAGCAGGCTGGGAGTTTCCTCCGGCAGGGGGCAGCCTTTCTCCTTTCTCCAGGAGAACCGGGCGTCACCCGTCTGAGGCTGGCGCCACACCCAGGCGCGTCCGCGCCTCAGGACCTCCGAGCCCCTCCAGGGGCCTGTTCCCCGCCCCCGCCTCAGGACCTCCCCCCAGACCCTCCCCCCTCAGGACCGGCCCCTCCCCCTCAGAACCCTCCCTCCTCAGGACCCTCTCCGCTCAGAGCCCTCCTCCTCAGCTCAGGACCCATCGCCATCCTCCCCACCTTGAACGTTGGAACCCTCCCCTAGAGCGCTAGAGCAACCTCCATTCACCGGCTCCCCTCTCAGTCCTACCTCTGGGTCCTCAGCCTCCCGCCCAAAAGCTCTGGCCCCGCCCCATCAGGATCCAGACCCTGGCACTACGCCCCGCCCCCAGCGCTGGTCCCTCCCCTACGCACGGGCCACGCCCCCAGAGCATAAGCCTAGATGCTCTGGCCCCGCCCCCTCCTGGGCCCTGCCCCAGGCATAATGGCCACGCTCCACCCTCCTGAGGGTCTGGCCCACCTGGTGTCCTCGACCCTGCAGCTGCCGCCACCGGCCACAGCTGGGGTTCGGAAGAAGGTCCTCGGGTCCCTGGCCAGCAGCCCCGCCTCACTCCCCGTGCTGGACTGGCCAGGCCACCCCGGAGGGACAAGGGGCCCTGCGGTGGGGGCAGCTGGGCGCTGAATTGCCAGGATTTCTTGACCTACGGGCTGGAGGGTGGGACACGGGACACTAACTCCAAAGTTTTGGCCTAGGCGGCAGGAAGACTGGGAGCAGCAGATCTGGGGAGGAAAACGGGAGTTCTGTTACACAGTTTAAAACATTGTAAACTGCATTTGTAAGTCTAAGACATTTGCTTTTTCAAAAAACCTTCAATTGTCTGATGTAACAAACAATTGAATTTGTATGGCTAAATACTATTCCATTTTGTTTGTTCGTTCCTCAGCTGATGGACATCTGGGTTGTTTCATCCTTGGGGCTGTTATGAATAATGCTATGAACGTTCGTGTACAAATTTGTGCAGACATGTTTTCATTTCTCTTGGCTATATATGTAGGAGTGGAATTACTGGATTGGATGGTAACTCTGTGTTTAACTGAGGACCTGCCAGATTGTTTTCCAAGGCAGCTGCACCATTTTACATCCCCTCCAGCAACATATGAGGTTCCAATTTCTCCAAATCCTTGCCAACACTTGTTATCATCTGATTTCTTTTTATTAGAGTGAGTATGAAGTGGTATTACCTTGTTGTTTTGATTGGCATTTCCCTGATGACTAATGATATTAAGCCTCTTTTTATGTACTTATTGGCCATTTGTATGTCTTATTTGAGAAATGTCTATTCAGATGCTTTGTCCATGTTAAAACTGGGCTATTATTTATTGTTGAGTTGTAAGAGTTCTTCATATATTTACTGAATATAGTCCCTTATCAAATATATGACTTGTAAATATTTTCTCCTGTTATCTGGGTTGTCATTTCACTTTCTTGATAGTGTTTTTTGAAATATGGAAGCTTTTTATTTTGATGAATTCCAAGTTATTTATTGTTTCTTGTGTTGCTCGTGCTTTTAGTGTCATATCTAAGAATCCATTGCCAAATTCAAGGTCATGCAGATTCACCTCCATGTTTTCTTCTAAGAGTTTTATAGTTTTAGCTCTTACACTTAGGTTTTTGCTCCATTTTGATTCAACTTTTGTATATGGTGTGAGGCAGGGGTCCAGATTCATTCTTTTGGACATAGATATCCAGTTGTCCCAGCACCATTGGTTGAAAAGATTATTTTTCCCTCATTGAATTGTCATGGCACCATTGCCCAAAATCAGTTGACAATGAACCTACGGGTTTATTTCTGAACTCCTAATCCTATTCCATTGATCTATATGTCTGTCCTTATGCCACTGCCACTCAGATAACTGTAGATTTGTAGTAAATTTTGAAATCCAGAAATAAGTCCTCTAACTTTCTTCTTTTTCAATAGTGCTTTGGCCATTCAGGGTCCCTTACAATTCCATATAAATTTTAGGATCAGCTTGTCAATTTTTACAAAGAAGCCATCTGGGATTCTGATACAGATTGCATTGAATCTGTAGGTCGATTTGGGAAGTATTGCTATCTTTACAATAGTCTTCCAATTCATAAACATGAGTTGTTTTCCCATTTATTTATATCTTTAATTTCTTTCAACAATGTGGTTTACAGAGTGTAAGTTTTGTATTTCTTTTGTTAAATTTATTCCTAAATGTCTTACTCTTTTTGATGCCATTATAAATTGTTTTCTCAATTCCATGTTTAGATTGTTGATTGAAACTGTATAGAAATACAATTGATTTTTGTAGACCCTGATGAACCTGGCACTCTTTGTGTTCTGAGGGCAACATGACTTTTTCTGTTAATAACATGCTACCTGACTGAATTTTTAATATCTCATATGGCTGTCTGGGTGGTCACAGTTTATAAGGTCATTCTATGAACACTTCTGTGGTCAGATTAAGCTCTTAGTGTGTGGGGGCACAACTTAAGTCAAATAGACCTCAATTCCTACCCTGACCAATTTTTTTTAGCATCAAGTTTCATCTCTGCTCATATACACATTTATTTTATTTGTATTTATTGAACACTTTCTGTGGCCCGAACACTGTTCTAGGCGCTAGAAAAACAGCAAACAGACAAAACCCTTGCCTTCGTGGAGCTTCCATTCTAATGGACGGAGATAGGACAAACCAATAAGTTAAACTAGAGTATCTTAGAGAGTAATAGCGCTGAGGAGGAAGATGTCCAGGAGAAAGGGAAGGAACGGCTGAGGTGGAGGAAGCTGGTGATTTTAGATGGAAGACCTTGCTGAGGAGGTCACAATCGAAGGGATAGGTGGAAGTGCAGGGGCCAGCCGCACACACTGGAATAGTGTTCTGGGAAAGGGAACGGCCAACACAAGCACAAAGGCAAGAATGTGCCTGGAGCATTTGAGGACCAGCAAGGAAACTCAAGGGGCAGAAGCAGAGGTAGTGAGGAGGAGACAAGTGGGAGGGGGAATAAGGTCAGAGAAGCTATGAGCCAGATCATGGGTGGCCTCAAATGACCTGGCACTCAGAACAAGATAGTGGACTGGTGGGGATCTTGACCAAGGACTCTGGCTGATGTTTGAGGGACAAGGCCAGCATCAGGAGTCCAGGCAGGGTGGCAGCGGTATGGATGGGTGGGGCAATGTTAGTCCACATGTTTGAATTCCAGATCTGTCAGAAGGTGCTGCAGACAGATTAATGGGAGGTGTGAGTGATGAAGAAGCCTTGAGGCTGACCGCACCGTTCTGGGCGTGAGCTCCTGAAAGGGCAGAGGTGCCTTCTGATGGGGATAGGAGTATGCCAGGGCTGCAGAGGGCTGGGAGAGCGCTAAGCTGCAGCCTCCTCAGGATCTGGGGAAGAAGTGGGTCAGACAATTGGGGTGTGGGTCTGGGGTCCGGGAGAGAGGTCCACCCTGGATAGTCAGCAAGGGTGCTGGCAGCATGTGACCCATCCCCAGTGCCCAGGCTGCATCAGCTTGCCCAGGAAAAGCAGAATTGAGGGGGAGCACAGGACACCTACAGGAAGGCAGATAAGGTACCACCAGCAGGATCTGGAGGTGACCAGGGACCTGGAAGCCAAACCAAGAGAGGGTTTCGACAAGGAGGAGCAATCCAGTGTGAATGCTGCCACCAGCAGGTTCAACGGGTCTGAGAACTGAGTGCTGAATTAGCAGCGCAGGGTCACTGGTGACCTTGCAAAAACATCTCTGTGGAAAGTGAGGGCAAAACTCTGAGTAAGTGTCTGTGTCCTATCCCACCCTCTAGGCATCAAGAGGACTCTTGGTTAGCCTTTCTTCAGTTAGTTTTATCTATTATGCTGATTTTTGTTAAAGAACCAAGTTTTGGTATTATTGATTTTCTCAATTTTTTTCTATCCCCTATTTTATTTATCTCCATTCTAATCTTATTTCCTTCCTTCTGCTTACTTTGAGTTTAATTTCTTCTTCCTTTTCTAATCCCTTAAAGTGTACAGTTATGTTTTTATTTATTTATTTATTTATTTATTTATTTATTTAGAGACAGAGTCTCACTCTGTTGCCCAGGCTGGAGCCACACCCGACCTTGACTGGAGATTTTAATCCATTAAAAGAGGCTAGGTGAGGTGATTCACACTTGTAATCCCAGCAAGAGGGTTGCTTGAGGCCAGGAGTTTGAGATCAGCCCGAGCAAGCAAGACCCTATCTCTACAAAAAATATAATAATTAGCCAGGCATGATGGCGTGCACCTGTAGTCCTGGCTTCTTGGGAGACTGAGGTGGGGAAATTGCTTAGACCCAAGAGTTCAAGGTTGCAGTGAGCTGTGATGACACCACTGTACTCTAGCCCAGATGACAGGGAAAAACCCTGTCTCAAAAAAATCTCAAAATAAAATAAAATAAAATAAAATAGAAAGAAAAGAATTTCCTGTTAAGGAAGGAGTTATTTCTGCCACTTTGCTGTTTGTCTTCTGCATGTCTTATGGTTTTGTTGTTGCTTTTCCTCAATTTTTCCTTACTGTCTTCTGTGTTTCATTAATTTTTTCCAGTGTAAAATTTTGATTCCTTCTCATAGCTTCTTTTGAATATATTTTCGGTTATTTTCTTGGTTACTTTATACAACCTAGTTGAGCTAATAGCAACTTAGCTTTAATAGTATGCAAAATATATATACAGCATACAAATAATATGTAGCACCCCTTGTTGTTATTATTTTTTTTAAGACAGTCTCGCTGTTATCCAGGCTACAGTGCCATGGTGTCATCGTAGCTCACTGCAACCTCAAACTCCTGGGCTCAAGCCTAATCCTCCTGCCTCAGCCTCCTAAGTAGCTGAGACTACAGGTGGCACACCAAGACACCCAGATAATTTTTGTATATTTTGTAGAGATGGGGTCTCACTATGTTGCTCAGGCTAGTTTTGAACTCCTGGACTCAAACAATCCTCCTGCCTTGGCTTCCCAAAGTGCTGGGATTACAGGTGTGAACCACAGTCCAGCCCTTTTGTGTTCTTACTGTCCCAAGTTATATCTTTATAGATTATGTGTCTACTAGCATAGATTTATAATCATTGTTTTATACATTTGTCATCTAAATCACATAGGAAAACTGAGAGTTACAAACCAGAAATACAATAATCCTGGCTTTTACATTTGTGTATGTAGTTACCTTTATTAGTGTCTAATTTCTTTACATGGCTCTGGTTACTGTCTAGTTTCCTTTCATTTCAGCCTGAAGGACTCCCTTTAGCATTTCTTGTGGGAAGGTCTACTGGCAATAAATTTCCTCAGCTTTTGTTTATGAAAATGTCTTAATTTCTTCTTCATCTTTGAAGGATAGTTTTGTGGGATATATAATTCTTGTTTGATAGTTGTTTTTTTTTTCTTTCAGCACTTCAAATATATCAAGCCACTGCCTTCTGGCTTTCATAGTTTTTGATAAAAAAAAAACTTGCTGTTAATCTTATAGAGCAGTGGTCCCCAGGCTTTTTGGCACCAGGGACCAGTTTCATGGAAGACAATTTTTCCATGGATGGGGGCAGGAGGGTGGGTAGGAGGTGGAGCTTAGGGCGGGAGGCAGAACTCTGGGGGTAGGCAGAGCTCTGCTTCCTGGTTCCCAACAGGCTACAGTACCAGTCCATGGCCCGGGGTTTGGGGACTACAGTTACAGAGGATCCCTTGTACATCATAGGTCACTTCTTTCTTACAACTTTCAAGATACTCTCCGTCTTTCAACAATTTGATTACAGTATGTCTCCATGCAGTTCTCTTTGAGTTTATTCTACTTGGAGTTCATTGAGTTTCTTTGATATGGACATTCATGTCTCTCATCAAATTTGGAAAGTTTTCAGACATATTCTTCAAATTTTTTTCCTTCAAATTTTTTTTTCTTTCTCCTGTCCTTCTAGGACTCCTATTATGTGTATGTTGGTGTGCTTGATGGTGTCCCACAGATCCTTTAGGATCTGTTCATAATGCTTTCTATTCTTGACACTGGATAATCTAAATGGCCTTAGTTTCAAGTTTGCTGATTCTTTCTTCTGTGTGCTCAAATCTCCTTTTGAATCCCTACAGTAAATTTTTTCATTTTAGTTGTGGTATTTTTTTAGCACCAGAATTTCTTTTTGGTTTCTTTTAATAATTTCTGTCTCTTAATTGATATTTTCTATTTTGTGAGACATTGTTCTCCTAGTTTCCTTTAGTTCTTTGTCCGTGGTTTCCTTTAGCTCTCTGAGCATATTTAAGACAGTTGATTTAAAGTCTTTGTCTGATAAGCCCAATATATGTGCTGCCTCAGGAAGAGTATCAATTAATTTCTTTCTGTAAATGGGCCATTCTTTCTTTGAATGCTTTCTAATTTTTTGAAAACTGAACGCTTTAAATATTATAATGTAGAGACTCTGAAAATAAGATTCTTCCTCCTCCCCAAGGTTTGTTGCTGCTTATTGTGAGTTGTACTTATTTGTTAGTTTAATGAATTTTCTAAACTTTTTTTCGTTAAGATTGTATTTTTTTTGTCGATATTGTTCCCTCTGGCACCAGCAATGCAGACCAGTGTCCCTATGGCCATCACTGATTTGAAGAGTGGGAGATAGTAAGTGTCTATGAAGATGGTTGACTTCCATGTATCATGTGTGTGGATAGGGACTTCCATGAGCACACGCAACAAAGAATATAGCCTTCACAAAAGTAGATTAGAAGAGTCGCTAAACAACAAACAACTACAATCAACAAAAAAGCAGCAACAACAAACCCTGGGGAGGAGGGAGAATTTGATTTCCAGTTACCAAACTATAATATTTTAAATGTCCAGTTTTCAACAAAGAGCAAAAAATTATAAGGCATGCAATGAAATAAGAAAAGTTAAACTCTGGGAGGCCGAGGCGGGCAGATTGTTTGAGCTCAGGAGTTCGAAACCAGCCCGAGCAAGAGCGAGACCCCGTCTCTACCAAAAATAGAAAGAAATTAATTGGACAACTAAAAATATATAGAAAAAATTAGCCGGGCATGGTGGCACGTGCCTGTAGTCTCAGCTGCTTGGGAGGCTGAGGCAGGATTGCTTGAGCCCAGGAGTTTGAGGTTGCTGTGAGCTGGGCTGACGCCACGGCACTCACTCTAGCCTGGGCATCAAAAGCGAGACTCTGTCTCAAAAAAAAAAAAGAAAAGTTAAAATACCACAATGCTTTCTTACCAAAATTTAGCAGCTTCTTTCTTCATTAAGCATTCCCCTGGTTATCGTAAGTTTTTCATTAGATTCTAGAGATCCAAAAAAGTTTATTCTGGTTGTTTTTGCCAGCTTAATCATGGCTTTGGTAGAGGGGTGGTATTTTGGAGCTCCCTGTTCCTCCATTTTCAGTTACATCCTGTCTGGTTAGTCTTGAGTCCAAAGGGAAGGACAATTTCAGTGCACATGGCCTCACTCCATCGGCAGTGAAAGTGGGTGTGGCTGGTCCTGCAGGCTGGTGTAGGCAGCATGCACTGTCCTCGTGACTCTAGGGTCTCTAGTGTCCCCGTCTGCGGTCTGGTTTCATGCTTATGTTGGCTTTTCTCAGTCCGTAGTAAAATAGGTTGGGAATTACCACCAGCAGAAGCACAGGGACTTGGGAGAGGTAAGCACATCACTGATTAGCATTGGCAGGCTGGTCCCATCTGGAAAGGAAGGAAGGAAAAGAGGAGGAGTCCTGATGGGGAAGTAGTCCTGGGGGCGCTCTGCTCCACCTGAAAGAGCTGAGGTTGAGTTCGTGTAGGCACTATGCAGCCAAGCCACTTGGACTTGAAAACCCCTTGCTTTCCAGGGCTGTTCTTCACTTCTCTTGATCTGAACTACCCCCACCCCCACCTTCCTCTGCAGCTAGACTTCCATTTACAGGGTCCTTCCCAGTTGACCATGAGGGCTCAGAGTCAGCCTTGAGGAGGCAGCCAGGGGAGACAGGTGGGCACCTGGGAAAGGGCATGTCATCCAGGGCATGCTAGAGGATGGGCAGCCCAAAGTATCACAGAGGGCTGGGGCACACCATGGGCCTCCCATGACATGCCGGCTGGTGAAGGAAGCTCAATTCCCTCCACATGGGTTTGGTTGTGTCTGGGGCATCCCTTCAGGTCTGAGTGCCACCCCTGCCCAGTCCTGCCCTCAGTAGCCTGGCTTTGTTTGCTGGGTGTGTACAGGGCTAAGAGGCCCCTGCTGGTCTCAGGATGAAACCAGGTAGAAATGCATTCTCTTTTTTTTGGGAAAACACTTTTTTCTTTATAAAGTTTGTTTTTTAAAATACATACTCTGTGAGGTACAGTGGCTCATGCCTGTTATCCCAGCATTTTGGGAGGCTGAGGCAGATAGATCGCTTGAGGCCAGGAGTTTGAGACCAGCCTAGACAACATAGCAAGACCCCATCTCTATAAAAAATAAGAAAAATTACCTGGGCATGGTGGTGCCTGCCTGTAGTCCCAGCTACTTAGGAGGCTGAGACGGGAGGATTGCTTGAGCTCAGGAATTCAAGGCTGCAGTGAGCTATGATCACACCACTGCACTTAAGAAAACACAGGAAAAGTGACTTCAATGCTGGAAGCCACTTGAAGTCCAAGTGGGTCCTTGGCTTCATGCAAGAAAGAATTCAGGAGCCGACAGTACAGAGTAAAAGCATGATTTATTCAGAAACTATAGAAAATCCACTCCACAGACAGAGAAGAGGCAGGTTCTCCCTGCAGAAGAGAACCAGTCCCCTAGTTCCTGTTGTCTTTCTATTTAAGCAACGAGCTAAACAAGGAGAGGATATTCGTGGAAGGGATGGTGTTCCTCCACCATCTTGGTTCTAAATGGTTGGAACTTGCCCTGCCTCCATCCTGTTTTGATCACGGCAATTTGAAACTTTGTCTTGAGACTTCCTGACTCAGGTAATGCTGCATCAGTGCCCAAAGCAATGCCCAAGGCATCCCCTGCAACAATGCCGCACCCAAAGTAGTACCTGCCAGTTCCCTGTCTCAAGGCCTGGGCAACAGAGCAAGACCCTGTCTTGAAAAATAAAAATACATACACGTATTGTGAAAATTTTGGAAAGTATATGGAAATAATAAAGAAGAAAAATAATCAACTCTATATTCATGTACAACCCTCCCCCAGAGAGAACATCACCAGATATGCCAGGAGTATTTATTCACTTATTTTCCAAACAAAATGGAGACTGTAAATCTTAGTTTTTAATTCATATTTCTATACTTAATATTGCAACATTAATACTTACTATAAACATTTTTGTTGTCTTTTTGTATTTTCTTTGCAAACAGCACTTTAAATGATTTCACATTAGGTACATTTGAACATTTCATGGTTTGCTGGACAATTTTTTGGTGGTTGGTTTTGCCAGCTCTTACCATTAACAGACAAACAGGATGGGTCTTTCTGAGGACTGGCATCTGCCCCTTGCCCTCCAGAAGCTCTGGGGTCTAGACACCCTTTCCTGCCCCAGGCTTGCCTGTCCTCCCCCCATCAATTCTGTCCTGGTGTTCCTGTCTCTGATCTGAACTTGGCCTTCCCTGGAGCCCATGATCCCACTGCTGGCGCCCCTCAGCCCTCACCCAAATACAGTCAGGAATTGCTGCCCACTTTTTTCTCAGGCTGCCCTCATCCAGCCAGGAACAGCATCCAGCTCACTGCAGCCCAGCCACCCGCTCTGTGTGCACAGTGGAGTTAGACATTAGCCTGACTCCGTAGTTACATCACCGTATCCATGCGCCCTGTTCCTTCTCCTCTGGATCTGGGTACAGCTACTACTCCAGCACCTCCTGGGAATCCCTGTGTGTTTTGCTTTATATATTTTGCTTTATGTACTTTCTGTGAATTGCACCTTTTGTGGTCATAAAGTTACTTTCTTTGTCCTGTTTGATGGTTTTGCCTGGAATACAACTTGGTCAAAGCGCAAACTGGACCATGTTCTTCTGGAGAGATGGCCGAGGCTTGCCCAGCACTCCTCTGCCTCTCAGCCCTGACGGGCCAGTGACTGCACCACAGTTATCTGCCCAGAGCAGGCACCAATGCGAAACCTTCGTTCTGTCTTCTTGCCTTGCCTGGCTGCTCCAACCAATAGGACCACCGGTGCTCCCTGGGCTGCCCTAGCCATTCAGGGGCAATGAGCAGTGACTGTCCTCTCCTGCCATCCTGAAAACGTCACCCAAGTGATCCTTTCCCACATCCTCCAGACCCTAGAGGAAACAGAGGCTGAGAGGACAGACATCCACATGCCAATCTCCATCCTCCACCACAACACTCCTGTCCATCCCTCTGTCCTTCCACCAGGCTCCGGCTTCTCTCTCCACAGGCTGCCTCCCCCTGGCCCACAAACCATCATCTCTTGGATACCAAAACAAAGTAAGAAATGATAAAAGAAAAAAGCGTTGATTAGATTATTCAATCTAATGGTTTATTTGTTTAGAAAACAAAACTTAGAACTTAAAAGGCAATTAAATTCCACAGATGTAGCCAATAAAAAAATAAAAAGAAAAAAAGATAAAGCAGCAAAATATCTTGCCACATATTGTGCAGTGTTAGCTTTGGCAGAGATTGAAGTGACAAGCCCAGGGGAGTGTCAGAGTGCTCCTGAAGGATCCTAAAGAAGGGAGATTTGGCAGTGTGCATCAAGAACCTCTAAAATGTCCATTTCCAGGAAAAAAATCAATAATAAGGATTTACATAATAGGGTTGTTTGTCAGTGGGAACATTGAAATCTATTTAAATGCTCAACAATTGGAATAGCTCAGTAAACAATGGCATGTCCATGAGATGAAAATCTCTGCAGCCGCAACAAACACTGTTCTCAAAGAATGAGGATGCTAGGTGCAGCCATGTGTGGATCCAGCAAGAAGAGGAAAAGTACAAAAAGACAGATCTATGCGGCCACCACCAGTTTGTGTACAGCCTGTGAATAAGGAATGAATTTTACATTTTAAATGGTGGAAAGAAAATCAAAAGAAGAATATTGTATTGTGACACATTAGAAGTACATGAAATTCAAAAACTCGTGTCCAGAAATAAATTTTTATTGACACCCGTCCTCCACTCACTTCCGTTGTCTGTGTCTGCCTTCTTGGTATAATGCAGACTTGAGTGGCTGTGACAGAGACCACATATGGCCTGCAAAGCTGGCAATATTTACCACCTGACCCTTCGCAGAAGACGCCTGCCAACGCCTGGTCTATATAAATATGTAGAAGTCTCCAAGGCAACGGGGCTTTTCAATAGTGACTAGCGATGGGACGACTGTAGTTTTTCATCCTTTTTCACTTTTCTGTATTTCCATTCTTTCCCTATAATAAGCAGGTACTGCTTTTACAACAACAGCAACAAAAGTGGAAGTTTTCAATGAAATTGCATATTCACAAAAACTGTCCCTGCGCTCCCCCCTCCACCAGCAGCTGTTCCTCCGAGAGGCTTCTCCCCCAGAGTCCCTGAAGGGAACACTCCTCCAGGACCTAGAGAACAGGCTCCCAGTTCCCAGGCAGGGCTCCAGGAATATAAAATGATGAGTCTGGGCCTCTCCCGGTATGTGGCTGGGTCTGACCTGCCCTCTTGCACCAGCACTTCCCCCTCAGGTGGCCACACAGAGCACTGCAGGGCAGGGACCATGGGTGGGTACTGGGCTGAGAGGGGCTCTGACTGCTATGGCCCTGACCCCTTGAGGGGCCCCTTCTTGGAGAGGCTTGTCTCTCCCGCAAGGATGGTGGTCAGGAGGCTGGGAACCCCTCCTCCCCACCAGAGAACAGAGGGGCCAACTTGGTGACCTGAGAGTACAGCGGCTGTGAGACTCCACTCTCTTGGGTGGGGGTGAGCTGCTTGGTGCAGGTGGCACAATTGAGGGGAGGGTTGAGGAATGTCCCTGTGTGGGTCAGGGCAGGTGGTGAGAGACAGAAGCCTAAGAGGGCTGACCAGAGAGTCAGGGCCAGAGATGAGGCCGTTGGCAGGTTAGGGGGAGGGTAGGAAGGCAAGCCCACATCTAGAGTCCTCTAAGCCCAGCAAAGAGTGTCCTCTCCCCACTCCACAGAGCGCCCCTCTAGGCAGAGAAGTCACCGTCCCAGCCCATCTAGGAAGTGAGGCTCAGAGAGGTCAGGTGAGACCAGTTGCTCATCAGAGGCAGACAGGCACCTTGGTCAGGCTCTGCCACCACAGGACAGCCCATGACTGCACCCCATGGTCCTGGAGGGGCTCTTCTGGGGTCTCAGTGCTTTCTCTGTGTCCCCCAGGTGTCTTCCTGCCCCCATCCCCAGCAGCAGCAAATGAACCAGTCCTGGAAGAAATGGGGATTGTGGCCTTGGCACCTTTGGCCGAAATGCTGAGCAGCCCGCAGTCCGGCCCCACAGCAGGCTCCCTCGTGAACCCCCTGGTGGGCCCACTCAACACCCTGCTGTCTGGCCCGGTGCCCGTGCCACAGAGCAGCCCCCTCACTAGTCTTATGGCCAGCCCCCTGGCCATGCCCCCTGGAGGCACCCTGGCCAGCTCCCTGAGCCTGCCCTCGACTGGGCCCCTGAGCAGCCCCTTGACCGGCCCTCTGGCCAACTCCCTGGGCCTGCCCTCAACCGGGCCCCTGAGTCCCAGCAGTCCCCTGGGAGGCCCCGTGGCCGTATCTAAGAGCAGCCCCCTGATGGCCTCCGTGGCAGGCCCAGTGGCCGTCTCTCTGAGCAGCCCCCTGCTCAGCTCCACAGCTGCCCCTCTAGGTGTCTCACAGAACCTTATGGCTAACCCCATGAACAACCTGGTGATGTCGGAGGCCCCAAGGGTGCGACTGGCAGAGACACTCCGTGGGTGCCCCTTGGGGCCCCAGGTAGCCTGCATGGTGCCTGCTGCCACCTCCAAAGGTAATAGTAGTAGAGGAGTGGGCACAAAGTGCCAGGGTGGGTCCTCCCCCTCCCCAACCCCTCCCCCCTCGCTCTAATCCCCCTCCTCTCATTTCTGCCCAATCACCAGCCCCACTCTCCGCTGAGAACTCCCGGCCAGCCCAGGACCCAGAGCACCTCAGCATGACGTTTGTGGGCACGCCCCTGCAGACCTCCACCCCAGTGGGCAACCTGGGTGCACCTGGCCCCTCAACAGCCTTCTCCTATGGCACTGCGGATGCCCGGGTCCATTCCAGCTGCCCCCAGGGACAAATGGTCCCTGCCTCTGTCCCCACCACCACCACCTCCCCCACTGTCACCGTGCTCGCCTCAGCCCCGAACCTCGCCTCCCAAGCTGCCACCAGCTGCACCCCCTTGAGCACACCCCACAAGGCCCAAACGCACCACTCCCCCACCCGGACCCCGCCCACCCACCACTCTCCTCCACGCAACCCCTGCTCCCCGCCTCGCACCTCATCCTCCCCGGCTTCGGTCAGAGACACCCAGAATCCACGCACCACAGAATCATCTCGGAAAAGTGTCATGGAGTTGGATCGGAAGCTGACCCATCGCAAGATCAGCAAGTTTCCAGAAAACGCCCGAGGTTAGTGACCTGCAGGGGCTCAGCAGGAGTCCAGGGACGCCCCCCAGGTCATCTCCCCTGCCATCCCCTCCACTGGCGACTCAGCTGAGAGACCCTTTGCTGTCCCCAGAGTCGAAGCAGCTGGCCTGGGAGAGGCTGGTGGGGGAGATCGCCTTCCAGCTGGACCGCAGGATCCTGTCCAGCATCTTCCCAGAGCGCGTGCGCCTCTACGGCTTCACTGTCTCCAACATTCCAGAGAAGATCATCCAGGTGTGTGGCTGTCTGTCTCCCACACAGCGCCAGAGGGGCCTGCAGGGATGGGGGCACGCTGGTTCATGAGGGACCCTTGAGGAGCCACGGACTCCAGGCAGGCCAAACATGCCAGAGTCCAAGGGGTTGGAGGAAGCACAGTGCTCAGCCCCAAGGCACGGCCTCCTCAGAGCACAGCGAGGCAGCTCTCCCTCTGGGCCACCAGGATGGCCTCCAACAATGGCTCCCAGGGGTGCTATCTGTGTTCTCCAGGGTCCCTGGGGGAGCCTCTGAGCAGTGGTGGGCCTCATTACTGGGGACCCCAAGCCTTAGGCTCATTCTCACGCATTCCCAGGATGTCATCCACTCAGCCTCCTCTGTGGAAGGGCATGGAGGATGACACCTCTGCGAACGTGTTGAAATGTGTGTCTCTGTGCCACCATGTGTGGCAGGCTGTATAAGACACTGAGGAGGGATCCAGGTTGGGCGTTCAGCTGGTCTGCAGTGAGTGCCAGGCCCTCTCCTCCCCGGCCACTACAGGGTGGGACCACCGTGTCCCTACGTATTCACCACTTGGGCTTCTCTCCTTTGTTTTGTTATAAATACAAATGTTTGGTGGGCGGGCGGCAACAAAGGCACAGAGACAGTGCTGTACACAGCTGGTATAGGTTTGGAGGCTGAATGCTGCACAGAGAGAGAGACAGACACAGACGGTCCACCCAGCAGGGCAAGCCAGGCAACATTCTGGGGCCTATAATGCTTGCTTGGTGGGCAAGAGCCGGCAGGTCTGGTCCAGGGCTGGAGGGGCCCAGGCACCTTGGAGGCCCTCTAGTCCCAGGTTCTGGACAGTGTCAGCGGTGGCACCTGAGCTCAGCTCACATCACTCAGGGCCTTGTGGGCAAACTCGGACAATACAAAGGCTCCCTAGATCTGTTCCGCCTGCTTCTGTGTCAGTTGTTGCACAGGCTCCTGGAAGTTGATGTTCAGGTTTTTGCTGCACAGCACAAAACCCATCTAGCCACTGGGGTAGGTGGGGATGGTGCAGGAGGAGTAGCCCACCATGGGAAAGAGCCACTTGCAGAACTGTCACATCTCCTTGATGAGGTCCAGGTGAGCCACTGGCACTCACCCTGCCGTCTTCATGAGCTGGTGATAGGATTTCTTGAGGAGGCTTTCATTGGGGCCCGTGGGGTCTGAGGAGTCAGTGCTGATAACATTGAAGGCATCCTGGTTCTGTTTCATGAACCCAAAACTGTTGCCCATGTGTAGGGTCACCTTTTAGCTAGAGTAGCCACTGGCCATGCCCAGCAGGAACTTCTTAGAGGCTTGGATGACATCCTCCTCAGTTTCCCACTGGACCATGGACTCCATGGTGGGTGCTTCACCTCTTGCAGAATGCCCTGTCGCTGCCCAAGAGGATCAGCACCTTTGTGGGCTGAGGTGGCTGCAGAAAGGCAGGTTGGCATCACCCCTGGTAGGAGAACTTGTCCTTCTCCGTGCACTGGGTGACACCATCCAGCACTGGCATGTCGTAGTAGATCTTACTGCGGAAGATGAGGATATTCCAGCACTGTGAGCACTAGATGGGGAGCAGCTGCTCCGCCTGCAGCGACAAGGCCTGTCTGGGCCACAGGCTCCTGGTCTCTTCTCATCTCATTGAACTAGCCCTCTGATGGCCTCAGGGCCAACCCGGCGGGGCTCCATGGCGGGCAGGTAGGTGGTGCAGGGCACAGATCCCCACTTCAGCTTCTCTTGAGAAAACAGCCCTACTGAATTCCCAGCCACTTTTTCTCTCAGGCTATCTTTGTGGATTGTAGACAGACATTTTGTGTGGAGTCTGGGCAGGAACAACTTTGGGTTAAATGGGTTGATTTCGGATCCAAGTTTTAGCTTGCCTTTTCCTTTGGTTAGGTTTTAATGTGGGTCAAAACTATCAACCTTTTTCTTTATTGTTTGTACTTTTCATGCCATGCTTAAGAAATCTTCCCCTCTCAGAAAGTCTGGAAAGTATTCTATATTTTCGGTCTTCTAAACTATTCTATATTTTCTTCTAAGGGTTTAAAGTTTGCTTTTTCACATGTGTCTTTGACTCACGTAAATGACCAAGATGGCCAAGATGGATGGTGTAAGATGGACTTCTTCCGAGCATGGACAACCCCTTGCCTAGCACCAGAGGCCCCAGGACACAGAGGGGCTGCAGGATTAGGGTGACCTTGTGGAGTTTGTTGTGATAAGTCCCCTTACAGGCCTGTGTGCATGAGGGCTTCTTCACAGCCTCCTCCGATTCCATGTTTTTAGAGTTTGACATAAGTGACTCCATTTTCATGCCAGCAACTTTCACACATTTCCCCGTTTTGATCAAGATCTTTCTCTGAAAGCATTACTGATCCATTTTTTTTCCCAGAGACAGGGTCTTGCTCTATCATTCAGGGGGTACAGTGGCATGATCATAGCTCACTGTGTAACCTCCCTCCAACTCCTGGGCTCAAGCAATCCTCCCATCTCAGGCTCCTTCTGAGTCATTAAGATTCAAGTATGTATCACCACACCCAGCTAATTTTTTTATGTTTTGTAGAGACGGGGTCTCACTATGTTGCCCAGGATGATCTTGAATTCCTGGCCTCAAGTGATCTTCCTGCCTCAGCCTCCCAAAGTGCTGAGATTACAGGTGTGAGCCACTTTGCCCAGCCTGAACAATGATTTTAAAGTCAGATTTGATTGTCCCTCAGTGCCAAGATGGACCTGTTCTGGTTGATCTGGTCCCATGTTGAGGGGGAAATGGCTAACAATTAGCAGTCAATAACAAAACCTTTTTAGCCATATTTGAGCAACAAGGGGGCTACAAGAAGCTCTCAGGCTTAACCTGCCTAGATTTCATTGTTAAGGTTAATTTTTTCTGTTTCATTGGTGTTGGCCATCATCTCAAAATGCTAGGCCAGCATTACCTTGTACTTTTGCAGAAAGTTGACAGGCAATGAGGACAAAGTTTTAATAGCATAACACTGAATAAAAATAACAGTAATATGACAAGCCCAGTTTGCACAATAGTTTTGAGCCATGACGCAAGGCCCGAAGGTAACCAACTAAACAAATCAAATGACTATGGGGAGCTAGGTGAGGCCTGTTGTAGCCCTGTAGCCTATTTTCTTATTTCATGTAATTAGTTCTCAATTTCCCCAGACAAATTCATCCAGGAACAGCGTCTGGCATCAGCAATAGCACAGACACCACCTTGTTCAGCATACAGATAATCAGGGGCAATGCTGTTATCTAAGACTACCCTGGCAAGAGAAGTTAATGAGTGTTGTGTAGTGATATCCTTTGTAGCAGAGTCTCTGAGAATTCCTAGAGTAAAGGAATTGGCACTTAGTTTTGGGTTGAGAGAAAATTGTAAGACACCTTGTATCAGTCTGCATCTAAGTGTAGTCCACTTTCTGAAATTAAATAGCTGAAATATTGGTCGGAGGTGGTGGCTCACGCCTGTAATCCTAGCACTGTGGGAGGCCGAGACAGGTGGATCGTTTGAGCTCAGGAGTTCGAGACCAGCCTGAGCAAGAGCAAGACCCCATCTCTAGTATAAATAGAAAGAAATTAGTTGGACAACTAAAAATATATAGAAAAAATTAGCCGGGCATAGTGGCACATGCCTGTAGTCCCAGTTACTCGGGAGGCTGAGGCAGGAGGATCGCTTGAGTCCAGGAGTTTGAGGTTGCTGTGAGCTAGGCTGACACCAGGGCACTCTAGGCTGGGCAACAGAGTGAGACTTTGTTTCAAATAAATAAATAGACGAAATATTTTACTTGGGGTTTTACCAGTTGTAACATTCTGAACATAAAGTTCAGAAACTTTATGACCTTTGGTAGCTAAAAGTTTTAATACGTGTGCACTGTCTTCCTGATATGCCGCCTGCCAGGGAGAACAGAGGAGAAGGTCACCACATACTGCAGTAGAGTCGATTGTTGAGGGAAGTAAACATCCTGTATGTTGGCCTTTAGGAGTTTGTGAAAAGTAAGAGGAGCTTTCAGTGAATCTTGAGCGGGACTGTCCAGGTATATTGTTGGCCTTCCCAAGAGAAGAAAAAAAGGTATTGGCTGGCTTGGTTGACCAGAACACTGAAGAACGCACTGTACAGAGCAGTAAGAGTGGAGCACGTGCTCCCGGCTGGAATCAGGATGAGCAAGGACCAGGCTGGGATGCCCAGTGGGGGTGCAGCAACATTGTCTATCATGTGAGGGCCTTAAACAAATCTCCACCCACAGGCATCAGGTTCTTCACAGGCAGGACTGGGTTGTTACAAATGCTGGCACGTGAGATAACGAGCTTTTGCCTTCTGCTCTTCAATGATGGCTTTCATGCCCAATAGAGCTTCTTTGCCTAAAGAGAACTGGTTAATCCTGGGCAGAAGTTTCAATGGGTCAAACTGAATCTTAATAGGGGGTGTACTATGAATCCTGCCTACATATATTGATAATTTTGTCCATTAAGATATGCATATTTAGTAAGATAGAAGGAATAAGAGCTAGTGTTCAATGGCACAATAGGGTGACTATGGTTAACAATAATTTTTTCTGCATTTTGAAATAACAAAAAGAGTGGAATTGGAATGTTCCCCCACAAAGAAATGATAAATGTTTGAGGTGATGGATATCCCAGTTACCCTGATTTGATCATTATACATACTTGTATCAAAATATCACATATACCCCATAAATATGTACTTATTCTGTATCCATAAAAATTAAAAAGAAAAATAATAAAAGAAAAATAAAGAGACAGTATTTGACCCAGGAAAAGGAAGTGAGTTAGCCATTTTTTATTTGAACGGGGAACAATATAGTAAAACAAGGGGATTAGGAGAGATGGGGGCTCTGGAGTCGGCCAGTTTGATCTGATTTACCAAAGTCCAAAATATTTCCCCCTTTCAGGAGAAAGAGATTCCTACATGGTATTTTTCCAAAAACTCTCCAAAGGCAGATTGGAGCAGAGTCACTAATAAAGAGCAGTGCATGTCCTGTAAAGGACCAAGGAGGAAAGGGATAGGAAGGGACAGAAAGACATTTGAGGGCTGTGTGAGACCCCACTATTGGACTTCAGTATCACTCCAAAGCAGCTCAGGGGGTGGATGGGGTTGGCTCCAGCGTCAATGAGGACCTCATTCCCAGTCAGAAGGGTTATTTCCCTTCCCAAGATGACTGGAGGGAAGGATGGGGAAGTGGCCCTGTAATTCTGCAGAGCCCCATCTCTGGGAATGTGTACTTAGAGGTTCCTAAGGGAGAGGTCGCTGGGTCTTCTTTCACGTATCGCGATCTCTCTTCCATTGTCCAGGCTTTTTGCAATAATGGCAGAGACCAGGAGGATTTTGTTTAGGGGCCTCTGTCTGTTGAAGTTGGAGATTGAGGATTTGGTTAGTTTTCTATTTATCAGCATCCTCCGGAGTACAGGCTAGCTGATTAGCCAAATTTACTAAATCCAGAGTGGACATCGTTTCCTGTTCCATGCAGGTTCTTTTAAAAAGTTGGGAAAGTTCTTGAGAGAGGCCCCTCACAAACATAAAATTAAAGGCTACTCAAGTAGAATGGGCATCCACTGGAAGTCCGGGGTTTTCCTGAAAGACAACCTAGAGTTGGCCATAATAATTATGAACTGGCTCATTAGGTTCTTAGGTGCAACCTTGGATCTAGTTCCAATCTAGCCTCAGGAAAGGCTGTGGCAACGGCCTTACGAAGGAGTCTAGCTAAATTACAAGACTCTTTCCAATATTGGGGTATTTGTTTTTCTAAATGTTGGTCAGGGTGAGTCCATTCAGGTTTGGCCATCCAGTTGGACCTGGCCTTCACTGACAAGCATGTGACCCCACTGGTTTAGATCAGAGAAGTCAGGCTGATAAGACTAGATTACTATGTCGAATTCATCGGCCAATCAGGGAGTGTCTTCAGCGGCTTTTGGAAATTCCTTGACAATGACTCAGTTCAGCTTTAGTCCAAGGAACACCGGAGACTCGGGGTTTATCTGTGTCGTCAGAGGATTTTATTTAAAGGGGAAGGTTTTAATGGATACCAGCTGAGGAGTAGCTGCCAAGGAGTCTGGGGAGAGAGGGAGCTCATCCAGAGAAGGGTGAGGAGAAGAGGGGGTGCTAGGAGGGGAGGGGTAGGCTCCAGAGTGGGAGAAGACCTTTGTATCCTCTTTAAATTGTGTATGTGTTGCAGCCGCCTTTGAGATGGTGTTTGTGGTGAGACAATTGTTGAGTCCTGGATGTGTTTTGAAACCTCAAGGTTCCAACTGAAATATGTGTCCCTTTCAGGCTGTTTAACCCTGTAGCCATGGTCTTCTAGTTTAGTCCTAAGAAAACCATCTTCGAAAGTTTGATCCCCATCATGGCCACTTAACTCACCAAAGTCTTTAACCAGGTACGCAAGCCAACCAAAAATGAAACCAAAAAGGAACTCACCAGAAGGACCATGTCCTTTTATAAAAGTCTTATAAAACAAGATCCCAAATAAAGTCAGAGGATTCCCTCAACCAAAGGGAGGGAATTCAGACCCAAGAGGTGATTTACCATCCAGGGATGATGACTTGTGGAGGTTGAGAGCACATGGGCTCTCGTGGGTACCATCGTGTGGTTCCTGGGATTGCCAATCTGGAAAAGGCTTGTCTTCTTTGGATCCTACTTCTAAAACCAGATGATGTCAATCTAAAAAGAAACTCAGAAAGACAAGCTCTCCAGAACACATGAGTTTATTTGGGAATAGCAGAGGATTGCAATCAGAATACGCAGGCTACGATGGATCACAGGCATATCCAGGGGGATCAGGGTGGAGGGGAAACTTTTAAAGACAGAGAAAGAAGCCTATGAAAGCTGCTTTGAAACAAAGTCACAGGACACAGAAGCTCACTGCAGTGAGCTGCACCTAGTTTGTTGGTGGAGACAGCCATTGCTAGGCAAGTAAGTGTCTTTGAGCAAGTGGCATACCTGGAACACTGCAACCTTCAGGAAGTTCTTGCAGTAAGTCCTGTTTCAGGCTTGTGTTCATGAGGGCTTCTTCATGGCCTCCCAACTCCCTCTTATTGGTTTGACATAAGTGACTCCTTTTTCGTACTGGCAACTTTCACAGGGGCTTTTGGCTGTCTTTTTATTGATTTCTAACCCACTTGCCCTGTGTTCAGAGAACACTGGTCCTGTGACATGTGCTGTTGTTTCCTTACAGAGTGTGTGGCTGGCGTCGTGGGTGCTCTAGGGTGGAAAGTGGGGTGGTGAGCACATGCGCTCATCTTGGAAGAATGCATGTGTGTGGTTACGCCTTCTCTTCTCCACATCCCACCCAACACCAGGTCCTCCTGGGCCCCTCTAAATGTTCTTCCCATCCACTCACTTCTCTCATCCTCCACTCCTGCCCGTGGTCCACATACCGTCCCCTCTTCCCTGGGGAAGAGCCAAGTGTACACCAGATAGGCACAGTCCCTGCCCTCAGGCAGCGCCTCCTCTGCTAGGGAGGCCTGCAATAAACCCTAGGTAGAGGATCAGGAGGTGCTGTGTGCTGTGGGGGCAGGAGTATTTGAGGGAGTGGTGCTGAGAGACAGCGGCACGGCCTTGCAGCCTCCCCCAGCCAGATCCTGGCCTCAAACTTCAACATCCTGGATGCCCCTGCCTTCTCTATTTCTTTAGAGGCAGCCAGAGTGATATTTCTGAAACACAATTCTGCTGCAGTGTGAGGGGCCACTCACATTTCCCATGGTGGGGGTTCAGAGCCCATCTCCCCAGTGATGAAATAGGCACTGCACTCAGTGTTCACTGGTTCATTTCCTTTAATCCTCAAAACAACCGTCACAACAGGAAAACTGAGGCTCAGACCCCATATGGTAACACAAGCAGCCATCGAACCCGGTTGCTAGGGCGCCGCTGGCATCTCCCTGCTCACCGCTTGTGCTGGTTCTCTGCCTGGAAGACTTGGGGACACTGGCTGTCCCAGGTGCTGCCCAGCAATGAAGGCTCTGGGAGCACCTGCCAGAGGTCAAGGGTTACTTAGGCTGAGCCCAGTCCTGAGTCCAGCCTGTGCCTGGTGCTCTCTGCTTATACAACCAGCCTGGGAAGTGCGGCCAAGGGAGGTGATGCCTGAACAGCCTGTCTGGGCAGAGTGGAGAAGAGTATTCCCAGCAGGCTGGGAATCTGCATGTTGGTATCAGGGCCAGATCGGGCTAACCCTAACCCTAACCCTGCAGGCTGGTCCTGGCGCCAAGAGTGGGAGCAATGGGAAGTGCAGGAGGGGCTCAGGAGGGGAGAGCCTACCCGCCCCCACTTCAGACTCTGTGGCTGCCTCTGTGGGTCTGTGTGGAGAGGGCACAGGGGCACCTGTAGCAGACAGGATACAACACATTGGCAGGGCCCAGTGCAAAATGAAAACACAGGGAGCTTGTGCAAAACATATTAAGAACTTCGGGATGGGGGCAGCAGAGCACCAAGCTGAGCGAGGGGCTTCATATGTCTGCCCAGGTGACGTGCCCAAGAGACAGTAGCAGGGGGTGGAGAGGAGGGGCTGCCATCATGATGAGACGGTGCAGGATGCAGCCACTGCCTGGCTGGTGAGACAGGGGCAATGAGGAAGTGACCATATGCCGCTGATCCCCAGGTCCAGGCACAAGGGGGAAGTAAAAGCAGCCCCACAGGGTGTGCAGGCCAGGAGGTGCTGAGGATGGGAGGGGTCTCCAGAGGAGGCAGAGAGGGAGCAGGGCAGGGATCCAGGAGGAGGCCCAGGAAAGCCTGTGATTCCTGGGTTCAGCAGCCCTGGAGGTATTAGGAGTCCCTTTGCTGCCCCGGTCCTTCCTTCGCCTCCAGACTCCCAGCCAGGCTCCCTGGCCTCAGGCCCTGCTGGCCTCAGCCCCATCCCAAATCCCTGGTGGTGGATGGAACAGGCGATGGGGATGGGGTTGTGCTCTTCCTCCCCTGTGGCTGAGGCCCCACTGGGAAGCTCTGGGGGCCACTTGTCTTGCCTGAGTCAGGCCTGGGGAACCTACCTCTCCATCAGCTCTGTCCATTGGGCTCTCCTACCCTGGACCCTCAGGTCCCTTGCAGGACCCCCTCCGCATCCATGCCTCTGAGTGTGGTCCTCCCAACGACCTCCCTCAGCATCATTTGCCCTGTGCTTGGGGTATGGTGTGGAAGGGACCTGATGGCTGCTCTCCCCACAGGCCTCCCTGAACCCTAGTGACCGCAAGCTGGATGAGGAGCTATGCCAGACGCTCACGCAGCGCTATGTGAGCATCATGAACAGATTGCAGAGCCTGGGCTACAACGGCCGGGTGCACCCCGCACTGACTGAGCAGTTGGTGAATGCTTATGGCATCCTGCGAGAGCGGCCTGAGCTGGCAGCATCTGAGGGTGGCTCCTACACTGTGGATTTTCTGCAGCGTGTGCTGGTGGAGACTGTGCACCCCAGCATGCTCACCGATGCGCTGCTGCTGCTCTCCTGCCTCAACCAGCTGGCACATGACGATGGCAAGCCCATGTTCATCTGGTGACGCTGGCGCCTGGCGGCCCTGGCTCGCTCTGCCCCGCCCTGTGCAGGGCCATTAAAGCTTTCCATAGACGCTGGCCGCTGGGCCTGCACCAGCACTCCTGGGTGATACTGCCTCTCCTGGAGTGGCCCGCCAGGCCCCTGCACTGTGCCCCTGCACTGTGCCCCTGCAGTCCTGCCTGCCTTGGAGATCCACACCCATTCCTGGGGCTCAGCACTGGCTGGCTGAAGGGGTTGGTCCAAAGGCCCCAGGCTCCCCTCACTTAGCACTGGGAGCAGCAAGAGTTCCTGAGACTTGGAGCAGGAAAAGCAGGAATTGGGAAGGAGTGGAGAGGGCAGGGAAGGGCTGTGGCACTGTGCCAGCAGCACTGGTGAGGGACATCTCAGTGCAGAGCACAAGGCAGAGGTAGGAGGAGGCAAGTATGTGGGTGTGGGAGTCCCTCCCTGCATATTAGGCAGGGGCTGGGGAGAGGGGTATCTTCTGGACCTTAAAGACAGGAAAGCATTAGAGGGAGTGTAGTCGCAGCTCACCCAAACCTGGGTGAGCACGGGCACATGGCAGTCCTTTCCCAAGACACCCAAGGTCCAGGAAGAAAGGCCCACTCGACAGAGTCCTGGAGACCTGGGGTGGGGGGCTCAGAGCTGGCAAGGGCAGAGCCCACCTGTCACGGGGGCTAAAGGCACAGGCAGGATGGGGGAGTAAGTGAAGTGGGGGTAGGGAGGGCTTCTGGGAGGGGACCAGTAGATGGTGGTGGAAGGGCCTGTGGACAGTACAGGAAGCTGAGGGGTTCTGGCCAGGGCGGGCTGTCCCTGCAGAGGGAGTGCCTGACGGGGAGAGACGGGCAATGTGGGAAAGTCCAGAGTAGCCTCTGGCCTACAGGTAGAAAAGGAGAGCCTGCCTGAGAGAAGGCAAGGAAGCACTGGCTGCAATGGGAGGAGAGGGGATAAGGATGCCCCCAGAGGAAGGTCCCAGAGCACCAGTGCTTGCTAGCCAGAGAGGATGGCAAGAGGGACTGGAGGAGCCACCAGGTCTGGGTTCAAATGGGAATCTCATCAGCCACCAGCACGGAGTCCAAAAGCTGGGAGCCTAGTGCCAGGGTGCCCTTCAGGATGCCCAGGCCCAGGGCTGGCTGCCTCTCTGGCCTCTCTACTCCCAGACCTCCGGAGGCCTCAGGAGATCCAGCCCAGTAGCTCTTGGGAAGGGCAGGGAAGGACTCTTGACCCAGAGGGCAACTCCGGGGCCAGCCTGGCCATGTGGGGCCCAGAAGCCTCTCCGCCTCCCTGCCAGCCAGGGGGATGGGCAGCCCTTACTCAAACCTCCAGGGCTACTTAAAAGACAGTTGTACTCAGCTGAGCAACAAGGGTCAGAGCTGGTAAGGCGCTGTTCCTAGCCAGCCTGGGGGTTCAGGCGTAGGCAGAGAGGGGTGCTTCTCAAGCAAGGATGCTTCAGAAATATAGGAGGGAAAAAGTGCCAGAGGGCTCCGCCAATGGGGGAGCTGGCTTCCATGCTGCTCGCGTGCAGGCGCAGCAGGCCGCGCAGGGCAGAACCAACGGTCCCTATTCCCCAGATTGGAAGCTCCTTGGGGTAGGGTCACAGGGCCACCGCCACTGAGGCAGCCCTTTGGAGGACTTTGATGGGCGCTGGGCGGGAGGCTGGTTAGGCGGCTCCTAGTCCGTCCTCTGTCTGGTGTCGGGTCTTTGAACTCAGGCGCTGGACACCGCGGGACTCCGGAGAGACCCGACGGGGTAGACCCGGATGCAGAGCACACTGCTCTCCCTTCGCCAGCGCTGCGCCCGCCGGTACTCTAGAAGGGTCGCCTCCACCCTGAGGCTCTGAGGTACCCCCTGCGGCCTTCAGGGGTGGATAGGGCGGGGCAAGGAGAATCTGGGCGGGGCTATGAGGTCAGAGTCTCTTTTGCTTTGTCTTTTCTTCTTCCCAAGGGCCGCCGAAATCGCGAGTGAGGAGAGGGCAGCTTCCCCGAAGCACCCCTCTCTGCCTATGCCTGAACCCCCAGGCTGGCTGGGAACAGCGCCTTATTGGCGCTGACCCCTGTCGCTCCCCAGCTCGCGCTCACGCGCCTGGGCGCCTGCCGCTGAGAAGTCCCGTGCGCTATGCAATCCCCGCCGGACTGGCCCCCGACGCCCGACGCCCTGCGGCCCTCGCCCTTCCCGCACCCCCTGCTACACGCCCTCCACAGCGTGGGCCGCGTGCTGCTCTTCCCAGCTTACTGGGCCGTGGACCAGCTGCTGGGCTGCTGTGCACCAGCGACGCGCGCAGCCCGCCTGGGGTGGCTGAGAGCGGCGGCGGGCGGCGGGGCAGCGCTGCTGCTGCTGCTGCTGGTCGGCCTGCCCCTGGCGCTGCCCGGCCTGCTGCTCTGGCTGCCACTGCAGGTTTGGCGCCGCCCCTTCTGCTACCGGCCCGCTCCGCCATGTTGGGTGCCGCCTGCGCCTTGGCGCCCGCCCGCTGAACCGGTGCGCTGCTTCGTCTTCCTCTCGGCCAATCTGTGCCTGTTCCCTGACGGGCTGGCGCGCTTCAGCAACCTGTCGCACAGCCAGCGGCGGGCCGAGACCATTGGAGCCGCGCTGCTGGCCGGCCTACGGCCCTCGCTCTACAGAGCTACGAACTACAGTCAGCCCCAAGCGCAGCGCGGGGTGGTGGTGGCCGCAGTGCCCGCGGGTCTGGATTTTGTGTGCCTGCAGGAGGTGTTCGATCTGCGCGCCGCTAGTCGCTTGGTTGGCCGCCTGGCGCCGAATATGGGCCCGGTGCTGTACGACGTGGGTACGCTCGGCCTGCAGCCTGGGCCGCACCTCAAGCTGCTGGGCAGTGGGCTGCTGCTGGCCTCACGCTACCCGCTGCTGCGTGCCACCTTCCATTGCTTCCCCAACACGCGTGGCAAGGACGCGCTGGCCTCCAAGGGACTACTATCTGCACAGGTACCGGCTCACCGGCGGAGGCACGCCCTGGTTGGGGAGGGGCCAGGGTGCTAGGTGGAACTGGCAAGGGGAGCCAGGGCTGTCTGATGTTGCAGGCGCAGCTGGGCCACCTGGACGGGCGCCGCATAGTGGGATTCCTGCACTGCACGCACTTGCATGAACCGCCTGGTAAGCCCTGTGGGTGGGGTCCTTGAAACTTAGCCAGGCCGTCCTGCCCCTTTCTCTGTGGTGGCTTTGGGTCCCTATTCTACCTGCACCTCTACTCCTCACCTCCCACTCTCTGTTCACTGGCCCAGGCACCGGAATTCCTGAGAAGTGACTGGGTAGGCTCACAGATCAGGAGCGCTAGGGTGGGGGGTGTCCAGGACGCGGATCCACACCCAGGGCTGATTAGACTTCACACCCCTTCCCTCCGCAGAGGATGGGCCCTTGCGCTGCAAACAGCTGACGCTGCTGCTGGACTGGGCGGAGCAGTTTGAGGCCGAGAGCGCCCAGAGTGACGAAGTCGTGGCCTTCAGCGTGCTCCTGGGCGATCTAAACTTTGACAACTCGAAATGTGAGGAGAGGCTGGGGCGAGTGGGGTCAGGAGGTCTGGCCCCGCCCACCGAGCACTAGCCTCTCTCTCCGTAGACCATGAGCAAGAGCAGCGGCACAAGCTCTTTAGCTGCTTCCAGGACCCCTGCCGGCTGGGAACTGGCCAGGAGCAGCCCTGGGCCCTGGGTACCGTGCCTGGGGGCTGGGGGGTGGTGCAAAGGGGAGAGTGGATAAACTCAAGGCCTGTGGGCCCAATCTCCCGCTGACACGGCTCTCCCGCGGCCTCCCACAGGGACAATACTGAGCACCCGCAAGCTCCACCACTCTGTGGCCAGCTCCCCCGAGATGCTGCGGAGGTGAGAGGCGACCTGGGGGCCAGGCACTGTCTGCCCTGGGCCCAAGGGGTGCCCTGGCCTTTGTGACACCACCCCTCCCCCAGGGCCCTGGAGCAGGAGAAAGGGCGCCACCTATACCTGGCAAGCCCTCCATTGGGAAGGAGCTGGACCAAACCCTGGCGGGGCCGGCGGCTGGACTACATCACATACCATGGAGTGCCCAGGGGCCCGCTGAGTCCAGTAAGTGCCAGAGGTCAGGGCTGGGCCTGCAGGCGCTGGGATGACCCCCACCGAACCTGACTCCCACCCACAGGAAGTGGAACAGGTGATGTTCAGTACCGCCCTGGCTGGGCTGACGGACCACCTGGCCGTGAGCCTGCAGCTCCGAGTCTCGGTGGCCCCCTAACGCAGGCACACAGAAGACAAGCGTGCAACCGGCACAAACAACACAACGCAGAGCTCGAACTTGGCCCAGCAGCCGCGCCCTGAGAACCGGGCGACTGAACGGATCTTTATTGTGGAGGCCCTCACACAGCCTCCTGGGCCCGGCGGTAATCATAGACGCTGCCACGCTCCGGGAAGGCCAGGGGTTGCAGGGGCGACCTCAGCGGTGGGGCGGGGTCCTCCGGGTCCCCGTAACCCCCGCCACCAGGCGTGTGGAGGCAGAATACATCCTGAGGGGCAGAGAAGCTGGTTCAGTGCAGGCCTGGCCCCTCCCTGTCCCTGCCTGCAGCCCTCTCCCCAGCAGGGCAGCATCCATCACCTGCACCCCCATCCAGAGCGCACCCCCTTTCCTTCGGGAGTCAAATTAACTCAGTCTCTGGTTATTTTTACAACTCTGTTCACCCTCTGTGGAATGGGGCCGACGAGGAGAGGTGGAAACAGGACAGGTCGCAACCCTTACCCCTGGGTACACGGGCACCGACGTCTTCCCACCCAGATTCACTGCCCGGCCATCCTTACGGATCAGCAGGTTTAGGCCACGGGCACCAGACTCGCCCCCTGTGGGGAGAGGCCAGGTGCGAGGTGTCCAGGGAGGCCAGGAAGAGAAAAGGAGCTGGGAGGGTAGGACATAAGGGGAGGCCTAGCAGGGTGGGGGAGGGGGCAGAGCAGGCCTAAATGTCCTTAGGAGGCCACCCACCATGGAGACCATAAGGCCGGAAGGCACGGCGCTCGGTCAGCACCGACAGCAGAGCCTCTTCGCGGAAAAGCAGCTCTCGGATCACACCGTCACCGCCCCGGAAGCGGCCTCGGCCCCCAGAGCCTGACCTCAGCTCGAAGCGGCGCAAGATGACCGGGTACCTGCGCGGGCACTGGATCAGCGTGCCTCCAGCCCAGGCTCCAACTCCAGCCCACTCCCCAGCCCCCACCTGCGCTGCTCACCGGCTCTCCAGGATCTCGGGGTCGGTGATGCGCGTGTTGGTCATGTGGCTGTGCACACCACTGCGCCCGTGCCAGCCAGGGCCCGCACCTGTGCCGCCTGCCACTGTCTCATAGTAGCCCATGTGGGCGTTGCCCAGGGTCACGTTGTTCATGCAGCCCTGTCCAGGGCAAGTGGCTGCTGTGCTGAGCTGGAATGGAGCCTCCCCTCCCCGTCCAGCAGGCCCCAGAACTGCACCCACCCTGCCCTGCCAAACCTGGGAAGCTGCGCAGGCTCCAAAGGCCCTCAGGATGACGTCTACCACGCGCTGCGATGTGAGCACGTTGCCGCCCACCACCGCCGCCTCAGGCGAGGGGTCCAGGATGGAACCTCTGGGAATCACCACCCGCACTGGTGCCAGGCAGCCCTGTGCGTGGGTGGAGACACTCAGAGGCAACTGGGGGTGGGCCTCACTCTCTGGCTCCAGGAGAAACACACCCCCAGCACCCCTGGGATCAGTCTGGAGTTGGGCTGACCAACTCTCAGACACACTCAGGGTTACCTCGCACTCAGTGGGGCTCCCCCTCACACACACACACACACACCCCTGCAGACCTGGTTGAGCGGGATGTCCCGGCCTACTAGGCAGCGTAAGCAGTAGATGAGGGCGGACAGCGTTATGGCCCGAGGTGCGTTGAGGTTGCCAAATACCTCAGGCCCAGTGCTGCTGAAGTCAAACACGGCGCTGCCCTGCCCATTCGAGGGGAGGGAAGAGGACGTCAGAAGGTGGGCGGCCATGCCCCTGACCCCCAAATGGGTGCACTCTCCAGGCAGCCTGACCTGACTCGGGTTGATCTGCACACGGAGGTGGATGGGGGAACCGTCGTCCATGTGGTCCTCTGCAGACACCTCCAGGGGCAGGCCCCGGGCCTGCCGGGAGCTTCCAAAGGTCCTCAGCATGTCACGAACTGCCAACTCAGCGTTTGCCTAGCAGGGAGGAGGTTCAGCAGCAGTCATGCCACCTTCAGGGTGGCCCAGCTGCCTAGGGGCAGGCACAGTGCTTCCCCCCAACTAATGTACCCAGGCCCACCTGAATATGGCCCATGTAAGCCTGCACCACATCCAGGCCATACTGCCCGATGAGCTCCCCCACCAACTGGATGCCCTTCTGGTTGGCTGCCACCTGGGCACGAAGATCTGACAGGTTGTCATGCAGATTCCTGGTTCCACTACAGCTAGGGATCTTGCCTGGTGCACGCAGGGCCTCAGTCACCGCTGGATGGACAGGGTCACCACTGAGCCCTCTCCAAGCTTAAGGGCTGCCTGGTGCCCTATTCCACACCCACTGTGCCCCGACTAGGCACTGGAGGCCCCCATGTTGGCCCTTCACTGGCTCTCTACCTCCCCTGCTGACTCCTGCAGTACCTTAAAGACCCCAGCCTCCACCCTTCTCCTACCACAGCCCAGCACCCCAGGACACCCTAGGCTTGGGCAAGCAGCTTTGCCAGTGACCTTACTGGAGCTGGAGGTGCCTGGAGCGGGAGGCAGTTTCATCCTTCAGCAAACTCTGCTCCCTCCTTCATCTCTCCCACCTTCTCTGCCCACTCCCCTAGACCCTCTCCACCTCACCTACCCTCAGCCCTGCCAGCTGCCCCAGCCAAGGATCTTCAAAGAACATCAAGGTGCACCTATCAGTGCCATCTGCACCCCTCCCCTAGGTTTCCCAGGTCTGGACAAGGTCTGCAGCCCCTGGCAAGCAGTGAGGGCTGGCCCCAGGACCACTCCCCACCTCGGGAAAGCCCCTCCACCCTGGAGTCTGGGTGAGGGTCCTTTGTGAGGCGCCCTAGCCCCAGCCTCTGCCATGTGTCTGCACATGTCCCTCCATGAGCCTTGCCCCTGCCCCAGTTCACAATGACGAAGGGACCAGCCAGGCCTGGACATCCTACTTGTGTCCCCAGCGCCTAGAGCAGCTTATGGCTCTGTTACTCCCACCCTGGCCACAGCTCCTCCCTTCACTCCAGATGCCTCCCTGGGCTCTCTGTCCCACCTGCCCTGTGCCAGAGCTCCACCCTCTAACTGTCTAACTCGATCCTTCCCTCCTCCCCTATATCCCATCAAGCACTTGCCCCCACCTCCACAACAGCCCTGTCCTCTGCCTAGTTCAAGGCTCAGCATCACTTGGGGCATCGCAGCTGCTCCTACCCCACTGCCCCCACCCCATCACAGGGCCACTCAGACCCCTGTCCTCTCTGCACCTGGGTTTATAGGCAGCCCAGCATGGGCCCAGCTGAAAGCCCTTCACAGCCGCCCCACCACCCAGTGACTCAGATCCAAGCCCAAAAAACTTTCCAGGAGCCTGCAGCCCCTGACCCTGGCCCCGCTGCTTCTCCAAAGCCCCCACCCAGCATAGACCGCACACCACCAGCAGCTGCCTACCTTGAAACAATTTCTCCCCCTCCAGCAGCCTGACCCTGGGTGTCCTGGCCACCTCCCCATGTTCAAAACCACCTCCCAGGAAGCCTTCCTGGGCCCAGGCAGAATTCTTCTCAGCTTCTGCCATCATCTCAGAGAGATGATCTGCATCTGCCCCCGGGGTCACCACCTATCTCTATCCCCAGGTCCAGCTCCTCCTGGTTGCCAGCAGTAGCCACATGTCCCAGCATGCTGAATGCCACCCCAGCCCCACTCCTACTCTCACTCACCCTCCTCCTGGAAGACGCCCCCCTGGACGAGTTTGAAAGACAGGAAGACGGCCCCCTCCTGCTGCAGCGAGGTGGAGTGGGGGGGCATGGAACCTGGAGTAATGCCCCCAATGTCTGCGTGGTGCCCTCGGCTGGCCACATAGAACACAGGCCGTGTCTGACCTGGCCAAAACACCTGTGGGGGTGGAGAACAATGGTCAGTTGCATTGGCTGCCCTGCCCCACCAAAGGTTGCCAGGCAGTACTCCTTACCGGTGTGATGACAGTCAGATCTGGAAGATGGCTGCCCCCTGCACTGGGGTGGTTACTCAGCAACACATCACCAGGGTGGAGGTCAGCACCCAAGTGCTGGATCTGAAACAAGACAGGTGCAGAGTGGGAAAGGGGGGGGTGGGGCACAGGTAGGTGGGGAGCAGGGGAGGGGCTCACCACACCTGGAACTGCACAGTCTCCTGCATGGCACCAAGATGCACAGGGATGTGGGGAGCATTGGAGACCAGCCCCCCGTCAGGCCCAAAGAGGGCACAGGAGAAGTCAAGGCGCTCCTTGATGTTGGTGGAGATGGCTGTGCGCTGCAGGATACGGCCCATCTGCTCTGGGGACACAGAGTGACCAGGCACATGCTGGCACCACCCACCCACAGCATGGCCCCAGGAAAGGGAGGAACAGGACCCACCAGGGTCAAGGCCTCCCTGGCTCAAACCCAGGACTCAGTAGCTTTTCCTGTGCGCTGGGAAGACCAAGGTGGTGGTCTGCCCACCTGGGCACAGTGAGACTATAGCCAGACCACGTCCTGACCTGTGTGAAGGGTACCACCTTCTTCTAGCCCTGCTTGGAGTTACCAGCATGAACCTGGTACCTCCTATTGACCCTGTGCTCTTTGCCATGGGCATGCTTTCCCTCTGTACACCCCTACCAGCCACCACACATGACAAGGCCAGTGCTGTCGGCCATGCTGCCTGTCAGCCATGCCACCTGTGCCTACCTCTGCAGCATTTGCAGAACCCCTGTGTCCTACCCCACAGGGAGCCAGGGCTGTGGGGAAGATGGCAGCAGCCACTCACCAGCAATGCTCATGAAACGGTGCGAGAAGATGGACAGCTGGATGGGGTCAACCTGAGTGCCCACTGTGCTGGAGGCTTCGGCCCCCACAGAGATGCGGATGTCTCCTGTCTCAGTCACCTCTGCCTGGCAACCTGGCTCCACCAGGATGGTGCTGGGAGCAGGGAGAACAGAGAGGCTGCAAAGTACCAGGAACAGCCCCTCCAACCAGGGGCTCCACAGCCCCAAGCCAGTGATGGGACACACAGAGTCCCTTAGGCCCCTATGGCCAGAGAAGCCCCTACCAGGGGCCCCAGTCCCCCCTCCACAGCCTCCATCGTGGCCAGCCTTGCCCACCTGTTGCTGTCGATGATGAGGCAGGGCCCCTGGAGCTTGTGCCCATAGCCCAGCTCTCCTAATAGGTACACAGGGGTTTCCTGGTAGCCCCCCTCAAAGTAGCACTGGGTCATCTGTGGAAGAGTGTAGGGTGAGTACAGCCTCTCGGTCGAGCACCCTCCCGAAGGCTTCTCAACAGGGTATGGTCTCCCCACCAACACCTAGTCCCACATCCCATGGCTGTGGGAGGGCTGGCATGGCAGGAACACCAACCTTGTCTGCCCGGGCAGGCCCAGTCTGGACTTTAGGGGTGTCCTCAAGGCGAAGCCTGCTGTGACCGGTGCCCCTCACCCTCACGTCGTCCACCACCACTGGCCGCTCAGGGATGACAAAGCCAAACTCTCTCATGTACCTGCCGCCCCCGGCCCAAGGGAACCATCAGGGCAAGGTGGCCAGCCAGCCTGGCCACCCACCAGGGCCCCCAGGATGAGGAGCTCACATACCTCTCCACGAAGGCTGCCCCGAAGTCGCCAGCCCGGGGTGAACGGGCTGTGGCCGGGTGTTGGTGGGCAGATACCATTAGGGCACAATCCGTGCCCTGGTAGCGTAGGTGCAGGAAGCTCTCAGTGCTGATCTGGGACCTGGGGTAGGTGGGTGTATGCGGCACTCACATAAGAGCCTGCTGGCCTGCCCCCCACCCACCCAGCACCCCACAAGAACACCTGTCCTGTCTTCTCCAGCACCTGGAGTCCAGGAGCCCCTCCTGATCATTGCCCTGGGAGCCCACCTGGAGAAGCCCTGGGCCCGTAGGGCATCCACGCACTGCTCCTCTAGGCGGCTCAACCTCTGGTCCAGCTGCACGAAGGTCTCAGGTGCATAGGACAGGGCACAGGGCTCCTGCGCCTCGTGCACCACGTCTGCCAGGGCCAGGCCCAGCGCCGACAGCAGCCCACTATGCCTGTGGGGACAGGGGCGTGGTAATAGGGGCATCTCCCAAACCTGGCTTCCCAGCCCAGGGCACACGCACACCAATGCAACACACCAAGACCTACCTGTGGATGTGCACTGTGTCCATGCCTAGGGCCCGAGCAATGGCACAAGCATGCTGCCCACCAGCTCCCCCGAAGCAGGCCAGCACATGGGCTGAGGGGTCATGGCCTCGTGCCTGGGGAGCCAGAAGGGGTCGGTGGTCTCTCCTACCCTGCCCTCCCACCCTGTACCCTTCCTGGGGTCAGGGAGCAGGGCTGGAAGGCAAGCAGAGGTGGACGTACCTGCGTGAGTGCACGGATGGGCCGACACATGGCCTCGTTGGCCACACGCACAAACCCCATGGCCACCTCCTCCAGGCTCAGCGGGGAGGCCGGGCAGGGCCCGTTGGTCAGGAAGCTGTTAACCTCAGTGGCCACAGCCTCCAGGGCCTTACGGGAGGCCTCGGGGGATAGCGGCTGGTCCTCTCCCGGCCCAAAAATGCAGGGGAAGGAGGCAGGCAGCAGGCGACCCAGGACCAGATTAGCATCCGTTACTGTCGCAGGGCCCCCTGGGAGGTGGGCATGGAGTGGGGTTTGGAGCTGGAGGCCAGGGACCAGGAGTGGGTAGCCAGGATGAGGCTGAAGGGAAGGGCTGGAGGCAAGTGGAGGAGAGAGAGGCCTGGCCGGGCAGATATTGGCTCTTACCTTTGCGGTAGCAAGCAGGGCCTGGGTGAGCTCCTGCTGACTCGGGCCCAACCACAAAGAGGCCAGACCTTGGGAAAGGGAGGATTGGAATTGGAGTTGGGGAGGGAGGAAGGGCTGGGGGACCCCACCCAAGAGGTGGTAGGGGTGGCTGACCTGAAGAAGAGACGGGAGCCTCCCCCAGCCGCCACTGTGTTGATGTCCAGCTGAGGAGCCTGGAGGGTGACACCAGCTGTGCTGGCCTCAAAGACATGTTCAAATTCCCCAGCATAGCGGCTCACATCCGTGGATGTGCCTGGAGGGATGGTGCTGGGAGTCATTCGAAGACCTAGAAGCCCAGCTTTGCTCAGCCTGGTAGCTGAGCCTCCCCCAGACTCTGCCCTTGAGCGTTCATACCTCCCATGTCAAAGCCGATGACAGGTTGGCCACCCTCCACCTGGTAAGTGGTGGCTGAGTAGCCAACTACACCACCGGCAGGGCCTGAGAGCACAGCACGGGAGCCGCTGAAGGTGTCCATGGGCACCAGGCCGCCATCAGAGCGCATGAACAGCACCTGCACATCCTGTGAACCAGCGGCAGGTGGCAGTGAAGGGCCGGGCAGGCATAGGGCTGGGGCCAGGAGTGGGCAGCCAACGGCCCTCACCTTGAGCTGGCCCTGGAAGCCGCGGCGGAAGCCCTGCACATATCGCTGGATAGTGGGCGTGAGGTAGGCGTCGGCACAGGCCGTGTGCCCCCGAGGAACGATGCGCACCATGGGCATGGCCTCCGAGGACAGGGACACATGAGTGAAGCCCAGCTCCCGGGCCAGTGCACCCACCTGCTGCTCGTGCTGAGTCCACCTATGACGAGAACCCGTGGTGCTGCGGTGCCAGCTGAGGCCCACCACCCACCACCCCAGGCCTGCCACCGGAGGCCCTCACTCACGTGTACGAGTGCATGAGCACCACAGCCAGGCTGCGGATGCCTCGAGATAGGAGCCCCTCCAGCTTCCCACGCAGGGCCCCTAGGTCCACCGGCCGCTGCACTTCCAGCAGGTCCCCTGTGCGGCCTGCCAGAAATCTCATCACAACACAGTCAAAGGCCACCAGGATCTGCCAGCCCCCAGATCCTATACCTGCCACCCACACCCGCACCTTTGACGGGCGTCCCGGTGCCTGGCTCCCCTCGATACAGCACCACGCGCTCATCTACCTCCAGCACCTCCTCATACAGCACCTCAGGCATGGGCACGGCCTGGGGGTGGGCAGAGGCTCAGAGGAGGCCCAGGCCTAAGGGTCCTTGGTAGGGTCCTGCGTGGGTGGGCAGGGCAGGCAAGGGGATGTGTCCCAGCAGGCCAGTCCACAGGCCCAGGAGACACAATCAGACTGGGCGGTCCTGGCAAGGCCCGGCCAGCGGTAGGCTCTCTGCCCCCAGGCAATTGAGTACAGCCAACTGGCCCGCCCCCACAGGGGCAGCTTCTTCCCAGAATCCAACAGTGGGGGCAGGGCTCCCGCCTTTCCCTCAGCCTGAACAAGCCTGGCTTGGGCTGCCCCACCCCAGGGTCCAGGATAGGGCATGTTGGCAGGGAGGAACAGGGTACCATGTACCCACTCAAAGGGCTGGGGGGACTCTGCTTGTTGGTGGCCGGGGGCCACCACTACCCTTCCAACTGCCTACCCCATGGGGTCATGGCACCCCTGGAGATGTGTGAGCCACACAACCTGGCCCCCTGCTGGCATGGAAGAGCTCACCAGGTCAAAGAGGTCCTCACGGGCCTGGGTGCCAATATGCAGGAGGTCTCGGAAGCCGCGTGTCACCAGCAGTGCCATCCGTTCCCCCCGCCGCTCCAGCAGTGCATTGGTGGCCACTGTAGTGCCCATGCGGATGCTGGCAATGCGGCTGGTGTCCAGCGGACGGTCCCGGGGCAGCGGCATGCCCCCCTCCTGGGGACCACATGGTTAGCATCAGGCTTCTGGTGGTGGGTCCCTCCCCACCCCACCCACTCTGCCCAGGCCCACCTGCTCCAGGATGCGGCGGATGCCCTCAGTAGGTGCATCTGCATAGTTAGCAGGGTCCTCTGAGAGCAGTTTCAAGACCCGCACGTGCCCACCAGGGCACTGGGCAAAGACGTCTGTGAAGGTGCCTCCACGGTCGATGGCAAAGTGGAAGCGCCCCTCTGGGGTGCCCATGATGGTGGGGCCTGTGCCCAGTAGCAGCTCTTCAGCTGGTAGCCCCGGGAGAACTGGAGAGAGGTGGGGGTCAGCCTGGGTGCATTGGCAGTGGGGCTGATTCCTGAGCAGGGTGAGATCAGGGAGGGGGGCTTCCCAGTCCAGGAAGGGTTCTAGGGGAGAGACCCACGGGCACGACCCTGGACAGAGCCAGAGCTGCAGGACTGGCTCAGAGAGCGGCCTGAGTCAGAGCGAGAGCTGGACTGGCCGGCCAGCCCGCCGGTCCCCCCAACCCCTTACCCACTTCTCAGTGTTCCTGGGTTGCGGAAGAAACCGGGGAACAGGCGCTTCGGAGGTGGAGGCGCCGCTGGACCCTAGAGCCCGCGGGCAGTCCTGGCTCCTCGAGCACGAAGAGGCACGGGGTCGGGGTGGGCAAGAGAGTGAGCCGCACTTCCCGCTTGGCTCGACCTTGAGCCAGCCCATGCTGGCCACGGGATGGGGCGGAGCCTGTGCCACAATGGGGCGGGGCGCGTGGCCGGGGGCGGAGAGGGGGAGGTGGTGCGGGGAGGGGAGGGAGAGGCGGCGCGGGCAGGGGAGGGGCGGACACCCGGCGGGGTGCCCACCTGGCCGGCTGGCTGGGCTCCAGGCAGCTGCCAGGGCGTGGCAGTTCCCGGCCCTCCCTGCCCGAGCCGGCGGGCCTCGGGAGGGGCCTTCGGGCCCGCCCGGCCCAACCCGGCCCGGCCCTAGCGGTTGCGTCAGTCCCGGTCCGCCCCGAACGGTGCAAGCCTGCCGGCCCGCGGCCGCGCTCAAGGGCACCTTGGCGCTGCTGGCCGCGACCCAAGCTGGCCAACCGTGGGCGTCCTCAAAACCCGCCGCCAGGTGCCCGGGGCTGCAACAGGGCTGCCCTGCCTGGTGTCCTCCGTGCGATGGGGAAGTAAGGGCGGAAGGGAGACGAAAGGAAACGTTGTCAGAAGGAACTGGACCCAGTGCTTGGTCCACTGGCCACAGCGCACGGACACAGGAGATGATTAAGGGCAATCCAGGCTCCGATGCATCCGCCTTATGCTCTCTGATCTTCGCCCCGCCCCCTCCACCAGCCCAGACTCTCTGCTGGCCCCCTGGGTCTCTGCTCCTCCAGCCCTTCTAGCGCCAAGGGCGGGGATCCCAGCTCCCCAGTAGACAGGGATCTGGCTTAGGATCAGGCACAGGGGACCCACTGCCCCAGAAATGGGCCGCTGCCATGTCTGGATGACTAGCCGCTGAGTGGCAAGTGCCCTCCATTGTGCTGTCCCCAGACCCCTAGCCCGTGGACCTCCCTCCTTTCTCCATTCCTACACCCAGCCAGGGTCTAGACCGTCACACCATTGCCCGGCTGCAGGATTCCCACCTCGACTGCTCGGGTCAGCAACCCCACTCAATCCAAACCTCTCTCAACAGGCCTCTGCAGCCTCCCACTGGGGCCAGCCCGCTCACACACCCAAGCTCCTGGGTGCTTGAGCCCCCTCTCTTCCCCCAATCCCCATACACCTCTCTAGCCTGGCTCTTAGCCCAGGGTGCACCAGAGAGGATTCCACAACCCCACTCATAGCCACCACCACCTGCTGCCCACCTCGCCTATGCCCGGGCCGCAAACCCTCTCGCTGCCCATGAGCATCACCCTAGCCACCCCACCTTCCCCGCCCCCCACCCCTGCTGCCTCCTTGTCTTCATCTGTCCCTGAAAGTCAGCATCCCAGCTGTTCCAGTACATATGCCCTGGGGTAATGTCTGTTTCTGGCAGGGACCAGGCCTGTGGGATCCGCTCACCTCCTGTCTCTCCCTGCATGGCCAGATACTTCCCCAAGCAAGGGGCCCATTCCCTCAAGACCCAGGGTCACCTCTCAGCATGCTTGTTCCAGAGGCAGCTCCCTTTCCAGTACTGAGGCCAAACCCTTTGGGCTGCCCTCAAGGCCCTCTCTCTCACATCCCCTGCCCAATCTGCCACAAGTCCTGTTACTTCCACCTTCAAAATATATATCCGTCTCTGCATGTCAAGGTGTCACTTAAGAAAAAAGACAAAATGTGTATCCAGTGCCTGATATTTTTCACACTTCCACCCTACCCAACCAGGCTTCTGTCCCTTCTCTCCAGGAGTGAGACTGTCCTCATCCCCTCCACCCCCCGCCACAACCCCTTCATCAGTCTAGGGAGCCCAGAGAGCACAGGGCCAGAAGATAGGGCCTGCCCTCAGGCTCCCTCTAACCGTGAGGCCCTCCTGGTCCTTTTCTGCCCTTTGCAGCAGCAGCACTGGTCTCATCATTGGGCCTCAGGCACACCCAACCTGCCGGCACCTCAGGGCCTTTGCACAGACTGTTTCCTTGGCCTGCAAAGCTGAATTTCAGCCTTGTGCCTCCCTCATTTGGCTCCCACTCTGTTTGGATGTCACCTTCTTCCCACTGTGCTTCCTGAAAGAGCCCCACCCTGCCCCCTTGCCCTTTGCTTTGCTCTGAGATCCTTGAGATCCCCGCAACACTAGTCAGCACCTGCCCCAGCACAACTCCTTGGGGGCAGGGCTTCTGCCTGGCTTCTGTCTGTCTTGGCACAAGCTGAATGAGTGTAGCCTGTGGCCTCTGAGAAGAGTCCCCACCACTGCTCACCTCTGTCGGCATCCTTGAATTTGATTGTTCTTCGCCTGGGCAGCCGGGGACTGGCAGTGACCTCAGCCAGGAACCCGGAGCTGCAGAAACCCAGGCTGCTGCCCCGGTTCCTGAGCACCAGCTTCAGCTCTTGGTTCTCCTGGATGAGCTGCACAAGCCGCCGCAGTTCCTCGTTTTCCTGTGCCAGTCGCTGGATCTCCTGCCGCAGGCCCTCATAGCTGCTGAGGAGGGACATGCCCGGCAGCCAGGGGCAGCAGCTGGCCAGCAGCCGGCAGGCTGGCCAGGGACAGCAGATGCTGCCATTGTGAGGTCAGCGGCTGCCCCTGCCCCCATGCCTTGGCCACATTCCAGGACTTCAGGGTCAGTGCCCAGCTGTTCTGACCACCTGTGGTGGGGCTCACCTAACCTCTGATCTCTGGCCCCTGAAGGCAAAATGGCCACTAGATGCCCAGACCTGCCTCAGGCCTCTGGGTCCCTCCAGAAATCCCCTCCTGGAAGATGGAAGCTTCTTTGTCCCTGGCCAGCCTGGGTGTGTTATGAGGGGAGGGAGAGGGGATCCAAACATCCCCACCTGCCCACCTGGCTGCCACTGGCCACCAGCTGCAGCTTCCCAGTCTGCCTGTGCCAGGACATGAGTCTGGGCACCTGGGCATGATATCTGGGCAGTCACAGTTGACATGGCATCTAAGGGGTCAGGGAGGATGGGTGCGTAAGCTGCCCTGCAGGAAGGGGGCATTTCTGGCCCAGCAACAGCAGGAGCTGGACAGAGGTGACCAGGGCAGGTCAGCACTGCAGGGGTGTGAGTGTGCCAATGAGCACATTAGGAGAGCATGGGATGGGGCTGCAGGCAAAAAGTTGGACCTGGCAGTCCATCTCAAGTGCCACCACAAGGCAGGCTGGGCCTGTTACAGGGGTGGTAGGGCCACAGCATTGTCACATGAAGGGTGCAGCAGGCTTGCAGGTACCCTAGAGGAGGAACCACATCTGGACCACAGCGTTGTGGCTGAACACCTGGGCCTAAGGACAGGGGATTCCCCAGGGACAGGAGAGCTACCCTCAAGGGTGACAATGGGCTTGCATTTTAGATCATATAAACGACTTTCTTCTTTTATCCAATTTATCTTTTAAAGGGACACTTCTCTGCGGTCAGTTTGATTTTGTGGCCTTTTCTTACATCATGATTATTTATTTCACATCATTTTTTCCCTTTTTGCTTATTGATGGGTGTAGTTTCCACTTGTTAATTTGCAGATTCTCCTGGGATTTTCATGTTCCCTTCCCTGGCTACTTTAGTGGGGCACAGTGGCCCCTGGTGGGGAGTTCTCACCTGTGGTGGCTGGGGGTTGGCACTGCTGAGACCAGTGCTCCAGGAGACTAGGTAGCAACTTCACTAAACCTCAATGGAAATCATGACAATTTAAATAATTCCTATAATTAGGAAATGATCCCAATTCTAAGGATTATGGAGTAGAGTCTTTCTGACAGTACAAGAGATTTTACCCCAAAAGAATGAGAGGCTAAGTCAGTCAACTTTTAGTTCAGACATTCTCTGGAAGCCAGAGGGTAGACTATGGCAGGCAGAATTCTAAGAAGGCCCCAGAATTTCCTGCTGCACATACCCTGCCTATCCTCAGGATATGAATTCTACTCCCACGATTATGTTGTTGTTTTTTGGCACCACTGGGAAATAAAGGGAGATCATTTGGGCTAAGCCTGACCGAATCAGGTGATTCCTTCAAAGGACGGTCCTCTTCTTGGTGGAAAAGACTGGAAGCAAGAAAGAGATTTTATGCACAGGAAGTTCTCTACTGCTGGAGGGGGTCATAGGGCAAGGAATGTGGATGGCCTCCAGGAGCTGACTTATCATAATCAAAATATTGAAAGGCAAAGACAGGCCGGGTGTGGTAGCTCATGCCTATAATCCTAGCACTCTGGGAGGCCAAGGCCAGAGGATTGCTTGAGCTCAGGAGTTCTAGACCAGCCTGAGCAAGAGTAAGACCCCGTCTCTACTAAAAATAGAAAAAATTATCCGGGTGTGATGGTGCGTGCCTGTAGTCCCAGCTACTCGGGAGGCTGAGGAAGGAGGATTGCCTAAACCCAGGAGTTTGAGGTTGCTGTGAGCTAAGGTGATGCCATAGCACTCTAGCCCAGGCAACAGAGCAAGACTCTGTCTCAGAAAAAAAAAAAGAAAGGTAAAGACAGAAAACTTTGAAAGTAATGATTCATCACCCATCACAAAACTTGAATGGCTCATCACATATAAGAGAACCCCAATAAGATTGACACCTGAATTCTCAGTGGAAATAGTGGGGGCCAGAAGACGATAGGATGGTCCACTGGAAGTCAGAAAAAGACTGTCAAGCAAGAATCCTGCCTTCAGTAAAACCATGTTTTGGAAATAGAGATGAAATAAAGTCAGTCCAAGATAAACAAAGACAGAGACTTTGTAATTCATCACAACCAGTTACAGATTCCTTTGTTCCTTCTCCACTCCCACTGCTTCACTTGACCAGCCTTTAAAAAAAAAAAAAAAAGACAGGGACTTTGTTTTGTTGCTAGCAAGACCTACCTCATAAGAGATACTAAAAAATGCCCTTTGGGCTGAAAGGAAGTAACAACATCAGACAGTAATTCAAAACCAGTTCTCTCTGGGCAGCCACACTGTGCCCAGACTTCCGACCTACAGAGATGTAAGTTAATGAACAGATAAGATTTTAAGCCACTATGTTTGTGGCATCTTGTTACACAGCAACAAACACTAGCACAGCCTCCTGTACTGAACAAGACTCACCACCTGATTTGAAAGGCAGCAGGGTTGCAGGGGAATGCAACGTGCAGCTTTTGCACGGCAGAGTCATTGCCTTGAGACCTGGGATGGGAACTTCGGGGGGATGAACTTGAATCTTGTACCCGCAAGCCTCCTTGAGCCCTCCTGGCTGGTAGAAACAGCGCCTCTCACCTTGCTAGAGCAGACTGGGCAGTGGCGTCAGCTGGGCCTAGGTGGCCACCAGCAGTGCTGCCATCCTCGGATGCCTGGGCTGCCCTGCTTCAGGATGGGGTGCAACTGTCAGTCCTTGGAATCTGAACGAGCCTGTATGAAAGAACGTGGAGAAGCGACAGCTCCAGGCTCCCCCTTGAGAATCCTGGCAGGACAGGACTCCCGGCATGGCAGAGTGCCTCTCCCTCTGGGCACATAGCAAAACTGGAAGCATCTACTCCAGAAGATCCACTGAACGTTGGTCAGAACAGCAGGAATCTGTGGTGTTTGAATCTGCCCTGCTCCCATGGTCCCAGCTCCCTGTTATGAAAGCTCCACTCCCAGAGTGGCAACCAAGAATATGGGGCTCCCTTTCCCCTGGCTCCCCCAACATCCATGGAGCAGGGCATCACTCTGGGGAAGCAGGCTCTGCCCACCCCCAGGTCCCCAGACCCTGCCAGGGCAAGAGGCCAGGTGGCAGGACACAGCTGCACAGTGCCACACGCTGACTGCACGTGGAAGTCGAGTGTGGAGGAAGCCATGCCTGAGCACGGTGGGTGGCAGTGGAAACCTCCATGGCCAGACATTATGGAAAAGCTAAAAGTGCCATTAAACTTATAGGAACAGCTGAAATGGCAGGCCAACCAGAAGTCTAACATAGAAAACAGGGACAGAGACAACCAAAAAAAGGACCCCATTACTGCCACACCCATCCCTGGGAGTTCAGGACTACGCACAGGTGCTAGGCCGCACCACTTGGGAGAGCAACGAGTCACTGGATGTATTGCTTTCTATTGCTGCTCTAACAGATTACCACAAACTTACAGTCTCAAAACTACAGAAATTTATTCTCTAACAGTTCTGGAGACCAGAAGTCCAAGCGGAGTCTTACAGTGCTAAAATCAAGGGATTTGGTTGGTTGATTGGTTGGTTGGTTGGTTGGTTTTCACAGGAATGGTTCCTGCTGGAGGTCCCGGAAAACTCCTCCCTGCCTCTTCCAGCTTCTAGGGGCTGCCAGCATTTCCGTGCTTTTGGTTGCATCACTCCAATCTCTGCCTATGTGGTCACACGGCCTCCTCCTCTTCTGCAGTCAAAACTTCCTCTGCTTCCCTCTTGTGAGGTTGCTTGCAACTACACCCAGGGCCCACCCAGCACTCACCCGGGTAATCCAGGATTATCTCCCCATCTTGAGATTCTTAACTTAATCATAGGAGTCCCTTTTGCCAAATAAGGTACATTCACAGGCTCACATAATTTGGACCTAAATATTGAAGGTCATTGGAGGTCATTATTCAGCCCATCACACTGGCTGAATGTGGGGAACATGAAAGCACGCCAATCATACGTGGATACATCAGGAAAGGACGGGAGCTGCTTCATCCCATTGAACCCACACCTGAAGTTACCCCAAAAGCGGTGACAGAAGAGTTCCCACAAGGGAGTGCCCCAAACTGTCAGAGGTGGGACTGGTTGGGATTCCAAAGAGAGCACTGAGCACCAGGGTGCTCAGTCCACAGCATTTACTAGGGGAACTTACATACAGAGGCTGCAGCATCCTCACAATGGACAGTGAGAGAATAGGGAATTCTCCCCAGGTACGTCTGCAGCCAAGGTGTCAGGGTATGGAGTTTATATGAGGGTTTAAGGAATTTAACTAAAGAATGGGGTCAGTTTCTTTCTAGTAAACCTAAATACCTTTGTCAGTGACTGGGAATGTTCAAGGCCCTGGTTTGGGTTTGAGCCTGCTGGGGAAACCTACTGCTGGGTGGCTGGGGTCAGAGAGTGGTCAAGTACTCTGATTTTCCATCAGGACACAGAAAAAAAAGTGGAGGGGGGGACTGAGGTACCCTATGGGAGCTTCATTGGCTTGGAGAGCTTAAGCAAAACCTTTGACCAATTATTTGGTGGCTGAACACTAAACGATGCTGACCCAATGCAACTTCCAGGAAGCCAGAAGTTCTTAAAAATAAGAACTAGAGGGAAAATTGGGCAGTGGCATCAGACACTGTGCACTGCGGGGGAACAGACTTCACAGAATTGGTCCAGGCGGGCTGCTCAACAAAATAAACTGAAAAACAGCAACACCAAAGCCAGGAGGAGTTAGTGAATCATTATCCAGAGCTGCTATAACATATTATCCAAAATGTTCAGTTTCTTTTTTTCTTTTCTTTTTCTTTTTCTTTCTTTCTTTCTTTCTTTCTTTCTTTCTTTCTTTCTTTTTTTTTTTTTGTGAGAGAGGTTCTTACTCTGTTACCCAGGCTAATGGGCAGTGACGTCATCATATTAATAGCTCACTGCAGCCTCAAACTCCTGGGCTCACCTGATCCTCCTGCCTCAGCCTCCCCAGTACCTGGAACTACAGTTGGGCACCACCACACTCAGCTCATTTTTCTATTTTTTGTAGAGATGGGGTCTCATTCTTGTTCAGGCTGGTCTCAAACTCCTGGCCTCAAGCAATCCTCCTGCCTTGGCCTCCAAAAGTGCTAGGATTATAGGCGTGAGCCACTGTGCCTACCCAAAATGTCCAGTTTTCAACAAAAAATGATAAGACATACAAGGAAACAGGATAATGTACCTCTTTAAAACATTCTTTATTGATAATAATATGTATACATATATATGAGATACATGTTATATTGTGTTACATGGGTAGAATGTGTAATGATCAGGTCAGGGTATTTGGGGTATCCATCTCGAGCATTTATCATCTACCTTGAGCATTTAACATTTCTATGTGGTGGGAACATTTCAAGTCCTCTCCTCCAGCTATTTTAAAACATATAGTACATTGTTGCTAACTATAATCACCCTATTCCCCTATTGACATTAGAATTTATTCCTTCTGTCTACCTGTGTGTTTGTACCCATTAACCAACCTCTCTTCATCCCCACCCTTCCCAGCTCTGGTAATGATCATTTCACTCTCTATCCCCATGAGATCAACTCTTTTGGCTCCCACACATGAGTGAGAACATGCAATATTTGTCTTCCTGTGCCTGGCTTATCTAACTCAACATAATGACCTCCAGTTTCATCCCTGTTGCTGCAAATGATAGGATTTCATTCTTTTTCATGGTTGAATAGCATTCCTTTCGGTAAACATACCACATTCCTTTATCCATTCATCTGTTGATGGACACTTGGGTTGATTCCATTTCTTTGCTATCATGCATAGTGCTGCAGTGCATATGGGAGTGCACGTGTCCCTCCGATACTGATTTCAGGAGCGGGAGCAGACAGTGGTAACTGCCTTGAAGAGGCCAGATTCTGGACTTTGCAGGCAAAGATGGCACAGCTTTGCTTACGCAAAGGCCTATGAACAGAGTGGCCATGGTTGCTGGGATGGTGGCTTTGTGTGGTCCACCTGCCACTGCCAAATGCCCAATATGTAGCAGCAGAGACCAACAACCTCAGGCCCCTCTCCCCTGGAGGGGGCAGTGATTTGTTCTTCCCAGAATCGGCACCTACTCTGGACACAACTGTGCCCTTCCTGCCTGTAGTTCCTCTGCCAGTACCTACCTCCCAGCCTTCCCAAATGCTCTAGTTCCCACTGGGTGGCACTTTATACCAAGGACCCATCCCAGACCCTAGGACCTGTGGCAATGAGCTCACAACATTGGGACTTCCTGATCTTCCCAAATTCCCCATCAGCCTAAGAATGGGGTGGTGCTGTCTGTTGAAGGCCCAGCCACGCCGCCAGCTGGATGTCATCCCCTTCTGAGTGGTACACTGCTGGGATGAGTTTGTGTCACCCTAAGGAGTCGGGGCTCTAGGGACAGATTCACCATGAAGCCACAAGGGGCCACTCCAGCCCCTCACTCCAGCAATAGTATTCGTGTATTTATTATAGTAAAGTTTACAAACATAAAATATTTTAACCACAGTCAGTTAAGATTGTCTTGTCTCACTACGACCTGCTCGGCTGCATGGAGCTAGAGAAGGCATGTGGGACCCAGCTCTGAGTAGGTTGAGTTGAGGGGACATTTAGTTTGGGTTTAGTGAGAACAATCATTTCCTGATATATCTATGCTATTGCAAGTGGTTCTGGGGTAGAAATGGCTTCCAGAAACACACCCACCTCCTCCGCCACCTGTTATGACAGCACAAGCTAATGAAATTGGCTAACGAGGGTTGTCAGCTCAATAAGTATCTAAGATTAGTCACAAGCAAGAAAACCCAAAAGGCCCTGAAATCTTATGGCTCAAATGTAGAAGAAATTTGATACAGGTTTCCTAAAATTTAACAACAATCCTAAAAATGTACATGATATTACCCTAAGGAGCAGTTACCTGAAAGCAACTTATTTAAACTATAAATAATAAAAGTAAATTTTGATAAAACATGTCAGAGGAGAGACTGAATTATTTTCTCTCTATATATAGAAGGTGGCATCATAAAGTGTTGTCACCTTAAGAGACCATCGGAATATGTATCCAAAAAATGCAGGATAAACATGTTACTGTTAATTACATTCCAGGCAGTTAACATTATATTAATATTACATTGGTTTTCTGTATTTTGTGATGTTTGTGGTATTTGTCAACATTAACATTTTTTGTTATATGTTGGGGTTTCTTTTCTCACTCTATTCACCTAATGTGTGATATGTAATTTTGTCTTCTATTTCTTAAAGAGGACGCTGGTCAGAGTAGAATTAATACATCAGGCCTGAGACTCCTCTTCTTCAAAAGGCAACTTTCTCCCTGGACTATTCATCAGAAATGAGTATAAAAAATAAAAATTAAAAAAATCGCTGCTGGGCACGGTGGTTCACGCCTGTAATTCTAGCACTCTGGGAAGCTGAGGCGGGTGGATCATTTGAGCTCAGGAGTTCGAGACCAGCCTGAGCAAGAGAGAGACCCCATCTCTACTAAAAAAATAGAAAGAAATTAGCTGGACAACTAAAAAAATATATATATATATATGTGTGTATATATATATATATATATATATATAAAAATTAGCCAGGCATGGTGGTGCATGTCTGTAGTCCCAGCTACTCGGGAGGCTGAGGCATAAGGATTGCTTGAGCTCAGGAGTTTGAGGTTGCTGTGAGCTAGGGTGACACCACGGTATTCACCCTAGCCCAGGCAACAAAGCAAGACTCTCT
>CAUYSK010097690.1:0-34609 GCA_963575035.1 Avahi laniger | reverse complement strand
CAAATTGGTAAAATATCATTTTTTTAACTTCTCTAAAAGTATTTTGCATAGGGACTTATATAGGTGGGTTCAATATGTTCAGTAAACATTTGTTCCAAAATAACTCAAGCCCCTTTGATAAAATGCTTGTTTTTTTTTTTTTTTTCTGGAGACAGAGTCTTGCTCTGTTGCCCAGGCTAGAGTGCTGTGGTATCAGCCTAGCTCACAGCAACCTCAAACTCCTGGGCTCAGGTAATCCTACTGCCTCAGCCTCCCAAGTAGCTGGGACTGCAGGCATGCACCACCATGCCCGGATAATTTTTTTTTATATATATATTTTTAGTTGTCCAGCCAATTTCTTTCTATTTTTAGTAGAGACAGGGTCTCGCTCTTGCTCAGGCTGGTCTCGAACCCCTGAGCTCAAACGATCCTCCCGCCTCGGCCTCCCAGAGTGCTAGGATTACAGGTGTGAGCCACCACGTCCGGCCACTAATGTGTTTTAAAACAGATTTCTGAGATTGACACATTTAATCTATACCATAATTTTGTAAGACTGATGATACGCACATCCCATTTTCCTGATGAAGAGACAGAGGCTTATTTATTTTTAATGTGTATAGTCATGATTAAAAATTTAATTGGTAAAAATGAAATCCTGGAAAGAGAATGAAGATACTTCCAGGGCTTAGAGAGTCCCCGGAGTACTTGGTTACCAAGTTCCAGCATTTGCTCCAGGTGGGCCACGGTTTAGCCCGAGCTTCCCAGCAGCCAAGGCAAAGAGAGAAACATGATCGATTCTAAGATCTGTCCTGTGTCCCTGTCCATGAGATGAGGAGCTTTTCTTGCGTGGTTGAGCAGGTAGCTTCTGTGGACTGCGGAGGGTCCCAGGGCTCAGAGCAAATCAGGGGGCTCAGCGCAGGGCCAGAAAGGCGCATTGGAGTTGACAGGGACAGCAAGCCTGGTGGCCCCTGCTAAATCCCACAGGCCTGGGCCCGCTGCGAGCCCTCCTGCAGGCCCTGAGGTCACACGTACTTCAGGGCGTAACCCACGCGTGCCGCGGAGGCGTGGCTGCAGCGCCCAGGGCGGGGCCCATAGGTGAGGCCTATGCAAATCAGCGCGGTCGGGCTGGGAGAGCCGCGTTTGCGCATCGGAGGCGGGGCCTGCACAATCCGGGCCTTGGTCCGGGGCGGGGCGTGCACAAACCGGAAGCTGGGCATGCGCTTCTCGATCCTGGCATGAAGACCACGACCCGCTTGGTGCAAAACGGGCCCGTAGGACAGTTGGGCATGCGTGGTCGGAGGCCAGGCCCTCCCCTGTTGGGGTGGAGCCTATTCGTTCTGGGGCGGGGCCTGCGGGAAGATAGGCAAGGGTTGTCGCGGCATGAGCAGGGGTGGGGCCCAAGAGGCGGGACCTCGGGTGGCCCGAGGTGGCCCGGCTGCTGGGTTGGAAGCGGCGTAGTCCGACTCATCCTGGCCCCGGGATGGCGTCCCCACGGGAATTGACCCAGAACCCCCTGAAGAAGATCTGGATGCCATACAGCAATGGGCGGCCCGCTCTGCACGCGTGCCCGCGGGGTGGTGAGGCGGGGTCCGCGGGGAAGGGGAAGGGAGGTGCACCGGGATGATTGGGTAGGGCGGCCTGGACGGGGGTCTCTCATGGAGAGGGGGCCAGGGACAGGTGGTGAACTGGGGACAGGTGAGGCTGCCGTGATGGGGGGGTGATGGCAAGTGGGGGCTGGGACAGGTGAGGCGGCCGTGACAGTGGTGGGCCAGAGACAGGTGTGGCAGAATAGGGGGCGGGGACAGGTGTGTGGGGGCGTCTCGGCCTGAGGGAGGCTAGGTCTGGCCACCAATGCCTCCTGGAGGATGCCGGCCCCCTTTCTCCCCATTCCATCCCCACTGCCCTGAGCCAGGGGAGGACTCTGTGGGCACAGCTGGCCCTTCTCTCTCTCCTGGCCAGAGAGTATGGGCCAGGTGGTTGGACGGGAACTGAACTGTGTTGCCCTTGGGGAATCACTTGGCCTCTCTGAGTCCAGAACTTTCAAGGCATAAGCATGGGCTAGTTCTCCAACTGGAGGAAGAATGCCCCTGGGCCTTAAAACCGAATTTTGGTAGAAACTTCAGGGAAGTGCAGATATGCTGAGGATAGAGACAATGAAACCACTGTGCCATGTGGGTCTCTGTTTGTGTCCATGGGCATGTAAACATACATGTCATGTCATGGGCGAATGATAAAACTGGAGCGTGAAACATCTTGGAGACATGCTGAAATTCCTGAAATTGCCAAGGGACTCACACTCCAACTGGTGTCTGTGTATTTAAAACGCTTCCTTGAATTTCTGCCTGTCCCTAAATGAGTCTGCAGCTTTTTTATTACTAGGAAAAAGAGAGGTTTTAGGAGTAACTGAAACATTGTTAATGAATTTGCAACTTGTCAAGGACTTAAGAGAACATCTAGATCAACACATAAGTGCACATATAAGAATAACATCTATTGGATGTCGGGCAGGGGGGAGGGGGGAGAGGGAGGAGGGGACGGGTATATGCATACACAAAGAGTGCAATGCGGACCATCCGAGGCATGGACACACTTGAAACTCGGACTTGGGGGAAGAGGAGGACAAGGGCAACATACATAACCTAAATATGTGTACCCCCATAATATGCTGAAATAAAAAAAAAAAAGAACATCTAATTCAACTCATGGAGAAATGGAGATCAGGAGATTGTGTGATGTGCTCGGGTCTCCCTGTACTCCTGACCTCTGCTTATGTGTGATAAGGGAGGGGAGAGTGCTCTGTGCTTGTCATGCTTCAGTGCCAACCTGGGGCCATGGCTTTGACCATGCTACGAGTCCTGGGGGAAGGGTGTGTGTTCATCTCTGATCACACTATGGGTCCTGGTAGGAGTGGCTATGTTTCTGACCAGACTGAGTTCTGGTGGGTCGTGGCTCTGACTATGACATAGGTCCCAGTGGGGTTATAGGAGTCTGCGAGCCCCACTGTGAGTCCACTCTGAGTCCTGAGGGACTATGGCCATGGCCTGGCCGGCCCTCCTTTGAGACTCTCCTGGAGGTGTGGAGGCTGAGGCCCCTCTTTCTTGTGCTTTAGCCAGTCGGGTTAGGACTGTGTGGTGCTAACTAGGTGGGTGGCTGCTGTTATTACATAGAAGGGAAGGAGTGAGAACCTGGACTTTGGAGGCAGAACGCCAGCCACGTCCTGGCTCAGCTGCATGAGCGTAGGCCTTAGGTTCCTCACATGTGGGATGGGACAGTCACTATCCATGTTCCATGAAGCATCTGTGAGCCTGTAATGACACTGTACCCCTGCTATAAGGGGAGCAGGTAATTTCCTCATCACCACCCTTCTTTCTTTGCTTCTCACTACATCAGGGATTGAAGAGTCAGCTCCCCGCCAGCCCCCTATTACAGGTGGGAGGGAGCCTGCCCAGGTCTCACAGCCACCGAGGCAGGGCCTGTGTTTCTTCAAACTCTAAGTATGAGATTAAAATGTGGCTCTGGGGCCAGGTGTGGTGGCTCAGTTTGTAATCTCAGCATGTTGGATTGCTTGAGGCCAGGAGTTAGAGACTAGCCTGGACGATGTAGCAAGAACCTATCTCTACAAAAAATAAGAAAAATTAGCCAGGTGTGGTGGTGAGTGCCTGTTTACTCAGGAGGCTGAGGCAGGAGGGTCACTTGAGCCCAGGAGTTCCAGGCTGCAGTGAGCTATGATGACACCACTGCACTCTAGCCTGGGTGACAGAGCCAAACCTTGTTTCTAAATAAATAAATAACCAACCAACCAACCTTGTGCCATTAGTGTCTCAGGGTGTTCTCAGGGTGTTGGGGCAGGCTGAACTATGGGTCCACACCTTCTTGGAGGAGGAGCCCAGAGGCTAAAGATGAGACCCACAGGTTGTGTGGGTGGTCCCAGAATTCACAGCAGAGAGTGGGTAAGCAACGAATGAACATGATGTTGTTGAAATGAAAGGGTTCCCCAACAACCCCCCAGTCTAGATCCAGTTGCTTGTCTCACAGCAATCAAATTATTGAGACTAGGATTGTCAAGGAAGAAATGAATTTTTAATACATCTTGCTGGGAGAAGCTGCCTCAAATCTGTCTCTCCAACTAAGGGATATCACAGACTTTTAAAGGAGGGGCTACATGCCTTGACGGTAGCTTGTGCATGATGGTGAATCTTGGTGTCAGGAAGTCTGCCCTGGGGGCTTCAGATTCTCAACTTCTTTGTTCTGTAGAAAATCCATTATTTCTGGATTTTCTGGGTGTGATGGCTCATGCCTTCTATCCCTGCACTTTGGGAGGCCTAGGCGGGAGGATCACTTGAGGCCAGGAGTTCAAATCCATAATTTCTGGGAAACAACTGAAAGGGTCAAGTAGTTAGTTAAGGGAGAGGGTTATAAAAAACACATAGGGGTTCATGGAACCGGTTACAATGGAACCCACCTGTGCAGCACTCCAGCTCCCAGTGCCTGCATTCATGCAGCCTTTTCCCATTTGCACAGTGACTTGTGACTAGGTTGATGACTACAGGAGGATAAGGACCTTGAGGGGGAGGTGGGAGTTGGTTTGAGAGGAGCAAGCAGTACCCAGTGCTGGTCTGTGCTGTGTACTGGCTTTTCTCTGGGGTCTGGTCCCCAGCTCCTTGGGGCAGCTGGGCCTGGCTGATTGAGGGATATCTTGTGCCTCCTCCACCCCCACTCTCCATTAGCAATTCTTCCCCCACTTGATAAAATTAGAGCCACACCTGAGGGCCTGGACACTGTTACCCTCCCCATCATTGGCCCCTCAACTCAGAACTGGAGGAGCTCTGTGGGCAGGTGGGGCAGGGGATAAGGAGGGGACTCAGGGAGTATGGCATACAGGACAGTGTTTGTCTGATGGCTTTTCTCAGCTAAAAAGTGGCAAAGTGGCAAGATTCTTCCTGAGTGAGGAGATGCCTGATGCATGCACAGGGCAGCAGGGGAGACTACTTTCTGTCCCCTCTGCACAGGGCTACTATGCGGTGCTGCTTTATCTTACAGAGCTCTTCCTTCCCCAGCCTGACCCAAGGAGGTGGGAGCAGGTGCCGGTCAGGATTCAGTTCTGGAACCCACCACGGGGACTTGGTCTGCTCCTTTGGTGGAAATGCCAGAATGTGGGCACTGTCCATTGCCAGGCATGTCTTGGGCCTCTTGGCTCCTACGACTCTTGGGGCCTTCAGCACATTCACAAGAAAGGAACTAGGGAGGGAAGTTGGGCTGACGTGTCTTCAGATTTCCTTCCACATATGCTCAATGTTATGAGCAGTGCGTTCTGCTCTCTGTGGGTCCTTGTGGACTCCGAGCTGCAGTTCTGCTGCACACCTTAGCCACTCAGTCTGCACGCTTTGTTTCAGGGCCTGGAGCATGTGCCTTCCTTGCGGTGCCTTGGTTTGCAATTTCTCTGTTGCTGGGATTTCCCAGTGTTTTGCTGTAGTAAGCAGAGCTGTTGTGAATATACTTGAACTTTGGTTTTCTTTTGGATCATTTCCTTGAGGGCTTATCTTAAGGAGCAGAGGTGATAGGTAATTTATTGCCTTGTTTGTGCCCAGGCTGGATTTGCTGCCCTGCCTGCCCACCTTGTACTCCACATGTGGGGAGGTGGGGAGGGGGATGCTGTCATCAGCTGCTGTGGGAGGAGGCCAGGACCATCCCTGGGGAGACGATGGGAAGAGGATACGCAGAACCCCAATCCTGAGGTCATGGGAGTGCCCCTGAAGGATCAGTGGGAGGGGAGGGGTGGCCTTATCAGGAGAAGCAGGGTGGGTGCAGGTTTTCCCCCCTGGTTAGTAGCAGATGCATTGCTCTTGGGTTGCTAGAGAGCCAGCCAGGAATTGTGCAAACTGGACACTGGCCCTGAGGTTGCAAGTTCTTGCCAAACTTGTTTTCCTCTTGCCTTAGTCGATGCTGAGGTTTTTCTGTAAGTTTCTTCACTGTCACTCACTGTCAGCCTGTGTTTCGTGGGGTCCCGTCCTTCTCAACCCTGAGGCTTGCAGTTTGGGTCATTTTTTTTTTTTTGAGACAGAGTCTCATTCTGTTGCCCAGGCTAGAGTGCCGTGGCGTCAGCCTAGCTCACAGCAACCTCAAACTCCTGGGCTCAAGCTATCCTACTGCCTCAGCCTCCCGAGTAGCTGGGACTACAGGCATGTGCCACCATGTCAGGCTAATTTTTTCTATATATTTTTATTTGTCCAATTAATTTCTTTCTATTTTTGGTAGAGACAGGGTCTCGCTCCTGCTCAGGCCAGTCTCGAACTCCCGAGCTCAAACGATACGGCCGCCTCAGCCTCCCAGAGTGCCAGGACCACAGGCGCGAGCCACCGCGCCCGGCCCAGTTTGGGTCACATTTATACAAGGGCCAAGCACAAGAGTGATGAAGCCCTGGCAAGCAGGGCCCTTCTCTGCAGGGCCTGCCTGGGGCCTGGCTGCTGCCTCCACGCCTTATGTCCCAAGGGCAGTCGGTGCTGAGGTATACCTGTGTCCTTAGCTTGGTGTGCTGTCAGGGCAGGGCAGAGGACACAGCTTCCCTGCAGTGCTCAGGCTTTTACATGGAGGTGGGGCTAGACCTCCCTGAGGGATTATCATCCATCTCTGAGTTGTGTCAGAGTAAATGTCGGAGTCAAGATAGGAACCCAGGCCTGTCTGACTCCTGGCCCTGCCTTATCCCTCCTGCCCCCCAACAGAGGTTCCCCTGGGGCCTCTGTGCTCTGAGGGAGACAACTTGGGGGAGAAGCAGTCTGTCTAAGGAGGGCTACCAGGTTAAGGCACTTGCCGAACCAAGTGGGCAGAGGAGGGGCAGTGACAGGTCCCCACATCTGTCCATCTGCCTGTCTGCTATGGTTTTACCTGGCCCAGGTCCTAAGGATGATGAAGAGGAAGCTTCCTGAGGCTTCTGAGGTGAAACCACATTTGATCACATTGACAGCTCATCTGGGAGCCTTGTGTGGTGGCACATGCCTGTAGTCCCAATGACTTGGAAGGCGGCAGGATCGCTTGAACCCAGTTTGAGGCTGCAGTGAGCTATGATCACACCATTGCGCTCCAGCCTGAATGACAGAGTGAGACATTGTCTCTTTAAAAAACAAAACAAAACAAAACAAAAAACCAATCTGGGTTACATGAAGCTGACAGTTCTGCTACCTTGGTATCTGTCCTAGCCAGCCAGGGTGTAAAGCTGTACCCTTCCCCACCTGTAGCCTCGGCAACTTCTTGGGTTGGCACACTGATGTGGTGGGACGCGGATGGTGGTGGGCGGGCTATCAGAAGGACCATCCTTGTGGACATCAGTCTGGGTCTCTGGTCTCAGCCCCTTGCGGTCCTTACCCTGGGAGGCTTCTACGTGCCCCATCCCTGCTCCCGCCCGTAATTCCTCAGCAGCAGCTCTGCCGGGCCCCAGGGGCCCCTGAGTGGCTCATGTGCCGCAGGGCTGCTTCTGCTCCAAGTGAGCAGTCTGGAGAGAGCAGACTTGAGAGTGAGGTGACCAAGACTGAGGGTGAAGGGGTACATGTGGGCACAGAGATGCCATGGAGAAAAGACTCATTAAAGAAGCAGCTTTGGAGCTGGGCTTTGTATGATGGAAAGTTCACCGCAGGGAAGTATGCAGTGGGCTGTGTGTGCTGGGAGTGCTGAATGATTATTGGGGTGGGGGGAGATGTCAGAGCATTAGGGTGTAGCTCTCTGGGTGGCAGAGGCTGGGTGTTGAATACCCCGCTGGGTCTTGGCTTCGTGCTTCATGCGTTGGGAACTCCCTAGCAGTGTTAGCCAGCGGCATGGCTGGTTGAGCTTTACACCTGGTGGTGCACATCAGGATGAGAAGGGCTGGCGAGATCCCAGGGCATCTCCAGAGCCCCAGACTGGCCTGGAGAAGGGCGACATGCCAATGGTGGCTTGAGACCAGGTTCTGGGAGCACTCATAGAGCTGTCTGATGCCAGGAGGCCAGGAAAGTACATCTGTTGCAGAGTGGGTGCAGCCTCCTGTGCCCTGAGGCTGAGAGACCACAAGCAGAGAGGGAGGGACACACTGGGAGGGGTCCTGGCCCCGGTCTGACCCTGTGTGCTGTTTGTCTTTCAGTTTGCATGACCAACTGCCCGACGCTCATTGTCATGGTGGGTCTGCCTGCCAGGGGCAAGACCTACATTTCTAAGAAGCTGACTCGATACCTCAACTGGATCGGTGTGCCCACTCGGGGTGAGACTTGGCTCAGCTGTCTAAGGGGACATTGGGGCTTTGTGGGGGAGAGGGAGGAGAAGAGAAAAGGCTGAACGGTGGGCAGGGTCTGGGGGTGGGTCAGCGTCACGAGTTGTGGGGGTTGCCATTGCTATGAAAGCCGAGCCTCTCCTTCCTCCCAGAATTCAACGTTGGCCAGTATCGCCGGGACATGGTCAAGACGTACAGATCATTTGAGTTTTTCCTCCCAGACAACGAAGAGGGCCTGAAAATAAGGAAGTATGTTGGGGGTAGGGTGAGGGCGGGGGTACACTGCTGTTGCGAAGGCTAACAAGTGACTGCCTGTTTACTGAGAAGCCCCTGGATCCTAGTTGCAGGTGAATGGCAGAGCCACTCCTGAGCCCTGGCCTTGCTTCCCCAACGGCTCTGACAGGGCTGGTCTCTTGCCCTCTCAGGATGTGGTGGCCTTGGGATGTGATGGGTTTGGGATGAGAGGAGAGGGTGTGTAGCCTCCTCTTGGCTAGCCTGTTCCTGCCCTGGTGTTAAGGAGCCCATGGTAAGGACATCCTTGGGAGGGGAGGATGGAGCTTGAGGAAGCGAGAGGGCTCCCCAGGGCTGGTCGGGCTACATGTGGAGGTCATGCTCGCTCACCCAGGCCCTCCATGGGGCTGCTGGTGTGGAGGGGAGCCTGAGTGGGTGCAGGGACACAGGCCTCAGGCATGGGGGCTTTCCTCCCTTGCCCCAGGATGAGCCCCCTCCTGTGTATCTGGAGCATGTTTGCTGTGTATCTGGAGCATGTTTGCCGTGTGCTTGGCATGTTCTTGGTGTGTGTGGAACAGGCCTCAGCCTTGCTTTGAGGTTGCCTAGATGCTGCTGGGTGAGTAGTTCACACTCCTGCTGTTATTCATGAGATGGAAATTTACATACGATAACTGCCCCTCCACCCCCCCCATATGTTCAGGCTTGAGCTGAGCACCAGCTGGGGGATCAAGAAGCCCCTTGTCAGCCCAGGGTGGCAGAGACTTGCTTTTAGCCCAGCCATCAGGGTAGGGCAGCGACCTAAGGTTGGCCCAGCTCTAGTGATGTCCCAAAATCAAGCCCAGCCCGAGGCCACAGGCCACTGAGGTCTGGACCTTCTCTGGCCACCAGGAGACAGGAGCTGCCCACTGTGGGCCTGGACCTGCAGACTAGAGACTGCTTTCCTTCTCTAGGCATTGGGGCTGGGCCAGGCTGCAGCACTGAGAAGGAAAGGGAAGCCTGACATTCAGGTTTCTGTGGCCAAACTGTCAGTAAAGCTCAAGGACAGACCCTCTGGTGGTATCAAGCCAGATAAAAATGAAAAGACTAATATTTGAACCTACTGTGTGTGCTGGGCGCTTGATGCCTGTTGTCCCCCATACCCCCGTTTTACAGGTGAGAAAACTCAGGCTCAGAGAGGCCAAGAATCTCACACAAAGTAACAAGTTACTTCGCAGATCCCAGGCCTGAATCTAAGCCCCTCTACCACCAAACACTGCCTATCATTCCAATATTATTCAGTACGGAGGTCAAGGAACATATCATATGCAAATCTTAAAACAACCCCAAGCTGTAGTCACTGATAGATAAGCTCATTTGATCTTCCCTACAGCTTTCATGGTGGGCGGTGGTGCCTTCCTTTCCCAGATGCTGAGACTGAAGTCAGAAAGTGGCATTGGGGGTCCCTCAAGGTTTGAATTTGAAGCCAGGCTTATCTGAATCTGTAGTGTTTGTAGGAAGAGTAAGGGAGCTGGCATTCCCAGAGTCTACCAGCCATTCCACTCAGGCTGCCCATCAAAGGTAGGGATATTGGGGTTAATTCAAATGGGGAGACCTAGACTCAGAGAGAGTGGGAGCTAGTCTAAGGTCACCCTGCAGTAGAAGCTGGGGGCAGGTTCATGTGCTGCTTTTCTGCAGGCATACCTGCCACTGTTCCTAGAAACCCTCCCTCTTGTATCCAAAGCCTGGATCTGGCCACTGGGCCACAGGGCCATTCCCATTAACCAGCCCCAAATTTGCCGTAAGTAATTGGCAAAATTAAAGGATTGGAGTTTTTAAAATGGAAAGCCTGGGAAGAGAGGGCTGCATTTCCCAGAGGTCTAGTTACTCACACATCGTTGAAGTCCCTAGAGCTACACAGTGTTGAGGTCCATCTCTGACACTGGACCCAGTGGAAGGTCTAGAAAAGTGCATGCACAGTCATATGTGCACATAAAAGGGCACATGTACACATATGTTATCAGGCATACTCATACTCTTGCATGCAGTCCCATACCACATACAAGCCTCCTACACACAGACATGTGCGCATGTGTACATGTTCATACCTTTATAGACACACACATAGACACAGACATATACCCCATAGGTAAACAAGGGCGCATACATACACATATACACCCCCATGCACACAGTCACACTATATGTGAGGGTGTGTGCACACATGTGGACACCCACATGTATAGACATGAGCCACTGGGCTGGCCCAAACCCACATGTATAAAATACTTGGGCTCACTCATATTTGTAGTCACACATAGCCACACACCACACACAGGGCAAGTATACACAGGCACCCATGTGCTGAACTTACATATACATGTGTCAGGGGTCCCCAAGACCACCTTCAGTTTCAGCGAATTACAAACTGACTCACAGGACTCACATATAGTGGGACTCTTGGCTAAGGTTTATTACAGCTAGATGATACAAGCCATAATCATTGAAATCACTCCAGAAAAGGAGCCTGGGATGAAGTCCAGAGAAAGCCGGAAGTGAGCATCCGGGATTCCTCTCCCGTGGAGTCATGCAGGATGCACTTAATTCCTCTAATAGTGAATTGTGACAACACATGTGAAGTGTTGTCTGCCAGGGAAGTTCATTGGAGACTCCATTACCAAGGATGTTACTGGGGGCTGGTCACATAGGTGCCCTGTGCCTAGCACGTACCAAACGTCCAGACTCCCAGAAGGAAAGCAGATATTCAGCATAAACCATACTGTTTGTATAAACAGTCTAGACACAGTGAGCTGCTCTTACTACTTAGGGAAAGTTTTATATCAGTGTGGGGAACTGTTTACCATTCAAGTTCCCGGACCCTAGCAAGGACCAACCTTGCAAGCAGGCCTTTTGGGGGGCTGCATTCTCAGGCCTGCTGTGTTAACTCTTCCATACACATACAGTCACCCACCACACATGAAGGTGGGCACACACACATGCATACCTCATAGGTACGTGTGTCAGCACATATACACTTGTTCTCCCCCTGTATGTACATGTGGGTCTGTGCACATGTACACACCAAGCATGCTCATGTATGTGCTCGCAGTCACGTAACACATGAAGGTGTGCATACACATATGGGCACAAACATGCACATCCTGTGTTTGTGTGTGTGGACACACAAAAAACTTACACACATCAGTGCATGCACACACATGTCCCATGTGCACACATGTGGCACATTCCTTTATACCTGTGCTCATTCAGTCACATACCACACATGAGGGCTTGGGCACACTATGTATATCCATAGCTACACTCCCATGTGGGCCCAAGAAATACTCACGCTTGTACACTCACAGACTTACATGTATGCATATGGGCACAGCATACTCACACATACCTGCCCATACAGTGGATGCATGCATATGTGCACACATCACACTCACACACACATATGTACACACGGGCTCCCAGGCTATTCCCTCAGCATCTTCACTGGGTCCTGAGATCCTGCGACATGGTGGAGTCGTGGCTAGAGCAGCCCACAAAAGAGATCTGAGCCTAGAACATGGGGGTCTAAATGCAGGTGGTAAGAAATGGCCCCAGTTGGCTGGGCGCAGTGGCTCATGCCTGCAGTCCCAGCATTTTGGGAGACCAAGACAGGGGAATTGCTTGAGGCCAGGAGTTTGAGACCAGCCTGAGCAACATAGTGAGACTCCCGTCTCTAAAAAAAAAAAAAATTAGCTCAGCATCGTGGCCCGAGCCTGTAGTCCCAAGCTACCCAGGAGGCTGAGGCAGGAGGATCGCTTGAGCCCAGGGGTTTGAGGTTGCTGTGAGCTATGATGACATCATTGCACTCTAGCCCAGGCAACAGAGTATGTATGGCCTTGTCTCAAAAAAAGAAAAAAAAGAAAGAAATGGCCCCAGCAATGTCTTCCACCTTATAGGAACAGAATTAACCAAAGACTGAAAATTATTACAAGGAAAGAGAAGAGAAACCTTAAAGAGAAAGAAGGGACTGAGGGGCTGTCCCTTCTCAGACAGCTGGGGTTGGATGCTGGGCTGACCCTGTGTTTTTTTCTCCTGAAGGCAGTGTGCCCTGGCAGCCCTCTGTGATGTCCGGCGATTCCTTAGTGAGGAGGGGGGACATGTGGCGGTGAGTATGACACTCTGGTGACAGCTGGGAACGACACATGGGAGCCCACTCACATCTGTGCCTTTGCTCATCAAACGTCTGTAGGGGAAGGCAGGGCGTGTGAGCCCTGGGTGTCCCTGGGCACTGACTACTGGGAGGAAGTCTGCAGCAGCTGAGCCGGAGGAAGCAAGGGGCTGGGTCTGGGCCAGGAGTTTCCCTCTGGACGTGTGTCTGCATTTGGCCCTGCAGAACTTCCCTCTGAATACTTGTACTGTTGGCCACCCCAGAAGTTACCAGTATCCTGTTACCCAAGTCTTTAGTAAATGTGATTTTCTCGATGTAGGGAGAGTCCTACCCAACATCTACTAGCTGTTGCAGGAACCAGCTGAATCCTGGGAATTCCACCTGTGTGTTGGCCCCTCCAGTCATGGGACAGTGCTGAGATGGGGAATCTCTGGGGAAGGGCCTAAGCCTATATAGTCAAACACTGGAACTGTTCATTACCTTCCTTTTTCCTTCTAGAGCTCTCTGTCCCCCAGCTCCAATCTGGATTAGTTGCCTGTGGCACAGCTGTCACCCTGGAACTTTCTTTCTCCTTTCTCCTGGGCCGAATGTCCTGCTCCTGGATCCCACCCGTGTTTTCCTCTCCTTGGCTTACTGACTTGTTTTGTTGAAGCACATCTGATAGTAGCTTTCTGAGAAAGGTGCTTGGAAAGTAAATTGTGTGAGACCTTGTAAGTCTGAAATGTCTTTTTTTAATCCTTGCATTTGATGGTTGAGTATTGAATTCTATACTCAATTTAGAGTATACTGTATACTTTATACTCAATGGGAAGGACTTTTCCCTTAGAATTTCCATGACAACACTGCTCTGTTGTCTTGCGGCTTCTAGCATGACCATGGAGAAGTCTGATGTTATTCTGATTTGATGATCTTCCTAAAAGTTTCATGTCTTGGAGGGAGCTGGGGGCTTCTCATGCCCCTTCCTTTTGGGAGGAAGGCCTTTAGGAGAGGCCTTTAGGGTCTTCAGGGTCCTTTCTTTTCCACCGTGTTGGATCTTAGGGAGCCCTTTCCATCGGAAAACACTTGTCCTTCAGGTCAGGGAAATCGTCACGTTTTATTTCTTTGATAAACCCCCTCTACCACTTTCTGGCAAGCTATTCCCTCCCATTTTCTAAGCTGCTTTTTCTAGAACTCATGGTGGCTGCATGTCTGGCATGACCCCTAATTTTACCTTTTTTCCTTTATTTTCTCTTTGTCATTTTTATTTTGAAGGAGGCTTCCTGAGCATTATCTTACAAATTTGGTTGAATTTTAAAAGAAATTTCTATAGTCACATTTTAAATTTCTTGTTCTCTGAGTGTTCCAATTTCTTAGAACTCTGCTCTTATTTCATGATTACTATATCCTTTTGTATTTCTCTTTGGATAATTTTGTAAGTTTTTTGGATATTTTTTTCTATTCCCTGCCCCGTCTTCATTTTCACCAAGTTTTTTCTTTTCTGTTTGATTGATTTAGATTCTGTTTTCTCATTAGAGGTTTTGCTAGAGTGTCTGGTAAGCCCTAGTTGGATGCCCTTTTTTAAAAAGTGATGCTGTAAAAGCTGCTTGGACGTTCTGGTGGGTGCTGGCGGGTGGGTTACTTGGGGCGGTGCTTGGACAGGCCCAGGCCCCAGGCAATTCCTGAGGAGCCCCAGGTGGGTCAGTACTTTGCCGGGTGGGGTTCAGGAAGGGGCCTGGGGCTCTAGATGCGCTTTGTCAGACCTCCAGCCAGTCCTCCCATTTCTTCCCTACCCTTGTCCCTTTATAAAGAGTTGCCTGTGCCCCATTCCTGAGCACCCCAGTCCCGTGCAAGTAGTTGGCGAGCACTTATGTTTGGTTTTCTCCTTTTGTCTGAGTCGGTCACTATGTGTCTCTCTTACAAAATTCTGTTGGCATCTCCACCTCCTATCCTCTCCTCATTTGTTCTCGTTAACCTCTGTTCCTATTTTTCTGGGGTCTCAGGATGGAGCAGAAATAAACATAGGTTCAGTTCATCCCGTTTAACTGGTCTAACTGGAATTCCTGTTGGTCAAACACAAACTGAGCACTTGCTGTGTGCAGAGCAGTGCTGAGTACATTCTTCTGTGCCAAGAGTCTGCTCCCCTGCAGGGAGCACTGGCACCCACCCCCTCCAGCTTCCTGGGACTACCTCCCTAAGAAAGGGGAGGACCATCCTGGTCCTTGCAAGTCTGAAGGAGACTGGCCAGGCAGGTGGCCCTGCTGGTTCTGCTGAGCTGCAGCTGGTCCTGGCAAGAAATCCAGTCCCCAGAGATGCCTGTGCTGCAGCCCTTGGGTGGCCTCCTACCTTCTCCAAGACTAGAGGCTGAGTTAATCCCAGTTTGGTCCTAGGTTTTTGATGCAACGAATACCACCCGAGAACGGAGAGCGACCATCTTTAATTTTGGGGAACAGAACGGCTATAAGGTGAGGCCTCCTTGGCTCCTGCCCTTCGTGGGGCTGTGGCACGTCCTGGCCCTCTGGGGCTCCTTTCACAGCCTCCTGATGCATGCAGGGCATCAGGCTGGCATGATTCCTGGAGTAACTTGGGATGAGAGGGGCTGTTCTCTTTTCTCCACCTAGAGTTTTCCTTCCAGGGAAAAGAGGTCTTGGTGGGAGGGTCCAGGACAGGGTGGCATCTGCTTTAGCTCCGTGCTGCTTGGCCCTGCCCCTACCCCCCAGGAGAAAGGCCTTGGGGGCCCAGCTGCTGGTCAGCATGGCCTTCAGTGGGGTGGAGAGAGCTCCATGGAGCAAGGCCCAGGGCCTAAACATACTGTGGTTCCTTCTCTGCTGCCCACCCTGCGCTCCTGGCCCTGCTGCAGACCTTTTTTGTCGAGTCCATCTGTGTGGATCCTGAGGTCATAGCTGCCAACATCGTGGTGAGTGGTGCGTCTGACCTTGTCAGGGACAGTAATAAAACAGAAGATCGCATGTGACAGTGAGTCCCTTTCCAGGTTTTGGCTGACCTTAATTTGATCTTCTTGAACCTTGCGGGGTAGGGAGGCAGCGTAACCTCAAGCGCTGGGGCTATTGTGGCTGGCGGGCATTCTTTCCTGCTCCCCTCTTACCTTCCCTCTGTCTCCTCCTCTCCCCTCCTAATTTTTGTTAAGGGAGAGAGCAACTTCAGCCAGGGTGGGGGTGTTTACATTTGAGAGAAAGAGAGACCAGTCCTCCAGGCCACCCCAGTTCATCTAAGGAATGGCCATCTGCGTTTGGGGAGATAATTCAGGGTGGGGAAAGGCTTCCAGGCCTCCCCCTGTACCGCAAACATGATCTCAGGGCACAGTGGTACCCTGTTGGCACTGGTGTGAGGATGCAGACCCAGGAGCTGCTGCGCCCTTCCTAATGAAGGCCAGCCCTCTAGGGTGGCTTCCAGCCTCAGGCACCTGCCCCAGCCCCTGCCCAGTAGTCTTGGCCTCTCGCCCTGCCTGGCTTCCAGCTCTCATGTGTCCTTGTTCTGTGCCTGGCTCCGGCAGCAAGTGAAACTGGGCAGCCCTGACTATGTGAACCGAGACAGTGACGAGGCCACGGAGGATTTCATGAGGCGCATTGAGTGCTATGAGAACTCGTACGAGTCGCTAGATGAGGACCTGGACAGGTGAGTGAGGAGAGCACCTTGTTCTGCAGCTAGGATGGGGGGGTGGTGCACTTGGCCACCTCCTTGTGGCTCCCCATTGTGGTGTCCAGGGGACTACCCCAAAAGGCAGAGATGGTCTGACCTTTTTGTTTCTTTCCTCGTGGCAGAAATAATTGGCCAGAGGTAACTTGCAGAACACCTGTTACCTTATCTGCAACTCTGTGAGTCAGGATTTTATACTGTTCCATCATAAAATCAAGCCAAATTTCTATGCAAAGGATCTTCCCACAAGGCATTTATACATATTACATGCTCTCCTTAAATGTGTGGTCTGTGTTTTGGGAAGTGGGGAAGGGGTCCCAGACCCTGCCTGGGAACAGCTGGCAGAAACAGTGCTTGGTAGCTCCACCAGCCTCCCTCTGAAATGGCAGATCCAGCAGGAGTGTTGGGTGGGGAAGGGTCTTTATGCCCGTAAGGGGCATTTAGCTGAGGGTCTTGTAGCTGAGGTCACAAGCTTTGTAAAGGATCAGATAGTAAGTATTTTATTTAGGCTTTTTAGGGTATACAGTCTCCAGTCTCTGTTGCAGGTACTCAGCTCTGCCACTATAGTGCAAATGAAACGGAGATAATATGTAAATATATGAGCATGGCTGTGTTCCAATGGAACTTTATTTATTTATTTAAAAAAATTTTTTTTGTTTTAAGAGACATGGTCCTACTCTGTCACTCAGGCTGGAGTGCAGTGATGTGATCATAGCTCACCACAGCCTCGAACTCTGGGGCTGAAGCGATCCTCTTGCTTTAGCCTCCTGAGCAGCTGGGACTACAGGTGTGCACCACCAAACCTGGCTGAGTTTTTTTTGTTTGTTTTAAGACAGGGTCTTGCTTTGTTGTCTCAGCTAGAGTGCAGTAGTGTGATCATAGCTCACTGCAACTTCAAACTCCTGGGCTCAAGTAATTCTCCTACCTCAGCCTCCCAGGTAGCTGGGACTACAAGTATGCCCTACCACACCTGGCTAATTCTACTTTTTGTAGAGATAGGATCTTGCTATATTGCCCAGGCTGGTCTTAAACTCCTGGCCTCAAGCAATCCTCCCACCTCAGCCTCCCAAAGTGCTAGAATTATAGGGGCCATTATGCCCTGCTCCAGTGAAACTTTATAAAGACAGCCCGCAGGCTGAATTTGACTTGCTGGCCATAGTTTGCCAACTCCTGTCATGCAGTATAAATGGGCAGTGTAGCCTTCAGTAAAGTATTACACAGTCATTATAAATCATAATTATGTAGAGACATGGGAAAATCTAATGCAGCATTAAGTGAAAAGGCTGGGGTATAAACTGTGCTTGGGTCATTTATAGTTGTATAAAAATATGTAAGCACATGAACCAAGGCAAACAAGCAACTGTTAGAGGGGTGGTTTGGGGTAGTTATACAACAGTTGTCCCTGGGCTGGCCATGCATCTCTCCTCAGCGGGGCTCTGGAGGCAGCCCCAGTCTGGAACGGAATGGCACCTTGCTGCCCGGGCCTGTCCGACTTCCATGTTTCCGTTGGTGTCCCCAGTGCGGCATTTCTCCTTGTGGCTCTGTGGTATGCCCACATTACAGGGCTTGTCTGGAGCAGTTGCTGTTGGACTTGTCAGTAAACATTTCTCCCATTTTTATTGTTGGTGTCAGTATAACACCCCCAAGCTGAGGTCGCATGGTCCAGACACTGAGAACTCAAAGGAGAATATCCCGAGGGCTCTCGGGCTGAACCCAAGCTCACCCCCACCCTGCCTGCATGAACAGAGAGGTGTGCCCTCCGGGCTGCAGTGTGCACAGGTCTCAAGTAGGAAAAGAGGCCAGGCTGGGTTTATCGGCTGCTGCCACCAGCACCATCCTCCTGTACTTCTTGTTTCATCCACCAGCTGCCTAGAATGGGTTGTGGCAACCACTCGGCACGCATGAATGCCCTGGACTGGGCTCTAGGGGGAGGAGGTCACTGGAGAAGGAAAACCCAGGTCCATGGACAGCTGACCAGGCAAAGTTGGGGAGTGGAGCGTTTGCCAGCTGCTCCCAGGTTGATCCTGGGGAAAATTGTCTCTTGGTTCGGCCTACGCAGTGCATTGAGAGAGCTCAGAGGTAGGTAAGAAGGGGTCCAGGAACACAGGAGTGGTGGTAAAAATCACAGAGTGGTATGGCTGTCCCCCTGCTTTGGATGTCACCTTTTGGAAGCATGATGAGTGAAGAGCACCTCCCACAGGGTGTGTCTGCGCCTCACGCGTGTTGCGTTGCTCTCACCTCACCCGCACCACTCTCGCACCAGCTGACAGTCCTCTCGGTTGTGACCTCGAATCTGCTGGTCAGAGATGCAAGGCCCCTCAGTGGTGTCTGTGGCCGGCCGGATGTGCCCTCCGAGGACCCTCGCCACACTCACAGGCCTGTCTTTGCCTTCTCTCTGGAAAGGGATCTGTCCTATATCAAGATCATGGACGTGGGCCAGAGCTACGTGGTGAACCGCGTGGCCGACCACATCCAGAGCCGCATCGTGTATTACCTCATGAACATCCACGTGACCCCCCGCTCCATCTACCTCTGCCGGCACGGGGAGAGTGAGCTCAACCTCAAAGGCCGGATCGGCGGGGACCCAGGACTATCCCCCCGGGGCAGGGAGGTCAGTGTGTGTGTGCTTATATGTGTCTGTGTGTGTCTCTGTGTGTGTGTGTGTGTGTGTGTGTATATATATATATATATATGTATATATATATATATATATGCATGTCCACGCATGCGCACATTGGTACCTCTGGGTGGCTGGGTATTTGTATGTATGTGTGCACTGGGGCTGGGCTCCCACTCTCATAGCTAATGTGCAGTGGGGGTGAATAACCATTCAGCCTAGAATGTTCCCATCGTGTGGGGAAGGTCACCAAGCACCAGGCAAATGCCTGGATCTCTAGTCTCCACGTGAGCTGTCACTGGCTGAGCCTCTTTCCTCAGAGAGGCATGCCACTGGGAGTGACCCGAGTCCACACAGGGCAGCTGGTAGCTGTGCCGCAGCACGGGGGGCATAGCAAGACCTCAGTGGGAAGGTCATGTGGCCTAGGGCACGTGGTCAGGGAGACAGTGGATCTGATATGTCACAGCTGGAACTGTGCACAGGGTGTAGGAGGATGCACAAGAATGCATGCGTGGGTGTGTGTGTCATTGAGAAATTAGTTTGTTTTACCAAATCTGTGTTCTCTGAGGTTGCTACCAACCCTAAGGACCGTATGGCCATGGGGTCTTTTGAGGGCAGCCCAGGACCTATGGGTCTGAATTTGCTTATGATGTGTTTCAGTTTGCCAAGAGCCTGGCCAAGTTCATCAGTGACCAGAACATCAAGGATCTGAAAGTCTGGACAAGCCAGATGAAGAGAACAATCCAGACAGCCGAGGCACTGGGTGTGCCCTACGAGCAGTGGAAGGTCCTCAACGAGATCGATGCGGTACTTACCATCCCTTCCCTCGCCTGCCCAAGTCTCCCGGGCACAGCTGTGCTCACCTGTGATGACTACGTGTAGAGTCAGGGAAAACCTTAACCTTAACCTATCCATTACTTTTTGATTTCTCCCTCCCTCTCTTATGTGTTCAACTGTCTAGACCAACCAGGATTTACTTTAATGATTTGACAAAAGCCTTAAATCTGATCCTTCCCCAGTTAGCTCATTAACTGTCTGTCGACCCTTTTCCTATTACTTTCTTTTACTTAATTTTATATGAAGTTCTTACATATGATTTATGTATCTGTTCATGCACTACTATCTTACTGTTTTAATTATGGTAGCTTTTTACTGTGTATTTTGGCCACTTGGATGGATTTACTAGGTTTTTTTGAGGTCTTTTGCTCTTTTTTTCCCATTGGATTGTTTGTGTTTTCCTATTGATTTTTAGGAGTTCTTTATGTATTCTAGAGCTGATACAAACCTGGTAATTTTTGATTAAGAGCTGGACATATTGTATGAAGAAGTTTAAAGGTAATTTGAGGCTCTGGTTAACGTTATCTTTCTCTAGAGGATTTACTTTTGCTTCTGGGAGATAGTTAGGGGTGGATCACCTTTGCCTAGTCAGGGATAGAGCTCTTTCAAAGCTGTGCTTTGATCTTTGTGGTGGCTACTCAATTTTCAGGTTACTCCTACGATTAGGGTGTAGCCTTTAAGGTTCTGACTGAAAACCTTGTGAGCCCCAAGCTTCTATTTTTTTCTTTCCTCAGCTCAAAATTGCTGACAGCTCCACCAAACTTGTGCCCACTTCATCCCTACTTTCTGCTTGGCTTCACACTCTTTCAGCTGCCACTTTTGAATTGGCAAAAACTCGAGGGAAGAAGTGACGCCATGTACCAGGTTCATTTCTTGGGACTTCACTTTGCTCCAACATCTTGGCCCCTCACATCCTTCCCACTTTTATAACTCTGTGATGATGTCAAACAGATTTAAATATTTTTCTGTCTGGCTTTTTTACTTGCTCTTATTGGATTGCTGGTCTGAAATAAGCTGGTCCACCATTGCCCAAAGCAGAAGTCTCTAACAGGATCAGATCTGAATCTTAGACGTCACCCCTGGCAACTAACTGGTGTCAAGAATGGTTTTGTCGGAGAATGGTTTGCTGGAGAAGGGAGACTAGTTGGGGGTGCTTGCGGTGGCCTGGTCAAGTGACAACATCTGGAACTTGGGTGGTAGTGGGGGAGAGAGAGAGGAGTGGATGGATTTGAGGGATATTTATTTATTTATTCATCACATATTTACATGAGCCTACCTGCTGCCAGAAACTGGGCCCAGTTCTGGGGACCAAGATCTTGGTGGAGAAGTGACAGAACCGCGGTGGTAAAAAGGAGTGTCTGGGATGAGTCTTAGTTTCCAGCCACTGGGGTGGGTTCTGGGGCAAGGAAGGTGATACACTCACCTGAGGGCAGGACCATGTCTGTTTGGTTCACCACATGGTAGATGCATAGTAAATATCTACTGAATGAAAAAAAGTTTCCGGGACATGTTCAAGAGCAGATACCCAGGAGACAGTGTGGTCTCCGAGGAGGGGTTGGGGCTTATGCATCCCCTCTACAGACATGAAACGGATGTGGTGGCAGAGGGTGGAGAAGTGGGCCCAGGACAAAGCTCTGGGGAGTCCCCGCATTTAAGGGCTGTGGAGGGGTATCCCGTGGGGTGGCAGGGAAAGCAGGCAGCTAGGGTCATGGAAGTCAGGGCAGAGAGGAGGAGGCAGTGGCCAGGGGGTGAGATACTGCAGAGTGGGGGAATGAGGCCAGGCTCCAAACGGACCTATCAGAACAGTGTCACTGGGGTTCTGAGCCTGGTCCTGCTGGGGCTGGAGCCCAGGGGGAATGGGTGGGGAAGTGCGTGGGAGGCAAGTGGGCTCAGAGTGGAAGGAGGCTCGGCCAAGTGTAAACTGACAGTGGGGCTGGAAGGAAGGGAGGGAGGGGGATTCAGGAGGCTCTGAGAGGTGCCAGTGGCCCAGATTCCAGGGTATCAGGAGGTGAGCGGGGCATAGGTGGGCACAGGGAACTGTGTCTGGTGTCTCTTCCCCCTGGTTATCGCTGGTCCACAGAAAACCCCAGGCCAAATTCTTTGACGCTAGTAATTTTCAGTCAATTCTCTTGGCTTTTCTCGAGGAACTGCCTTATCCTCTGGAATAAGGATAATACAGTTTTTGCCTTCCCAGTTTAAGCACCTTGTGTTTCTGTTTCATATTATTGCATTGGCAAGAATAAGTGATCAGCACACTGGATGTCCTTCTTTTGTTCTTAATTTAGAGGGCCTGCCCTTCAGGTTCCCATCCTTTGGAATAGGTGACAGTAGTGAGCTGATCCAGTTCCTGTTTTGTTTTTTAACTTCATTATAGAAAATTTTCATTTGTATATAATTATAATTTTCAATTATATATAAAAGCAAAAAAAATATTGCAATGAATCCCTATGTACCCAATACCAACATCAACAATGTTTGATTTATGGCCGGTCTTGTTTCGACTATCCCATTCCCATCCCCCCCGGATTATTTTTTTTTTTTTTTTTGAGACAGAGTCTCACTGTGTTGCCCAGGCTAGAGTGAGTGCCGTGGCGTCAGCCTAGCTCACAGCAACCTCAGACTCCTGGGCTCAAGCGATCCTCCTGCCTCAGCCTCCCGAGTAGCTGGGACTGCAGGCATGTGCCACCAAGCGCAGCTAATTTTTTCTATATATTTTTAGTTGTCTGATTAATTACTTTCTATTTTTAGTAGAGACGGGGTCTCGCTCTTGCTCAGGCTGGTTTCAAATTCCTGAGCTTAAACAATCCGCCCGACACGGCTTCCCAGAAAGCTAGGATTACAGTCGTGAGTCACCGTGCCCGGTCTCTCCTGGATTATTTTAAGGCAAATTCAGACATAATGTTTCATTTCAGTATTTATCTCTAAAAGTAAGTTAAGGGCTCTCTTTTTTCCTTAACATAATGAAATCATCGTTTTGAAACTTTAAAAAATAGTTATTAAATATCTAGTCTGGAATGAGCGTCCTGGTTCATGCCTATAATCTCAGCATTTTAGGAGGCTGAAGCTGGAGGATGCCTTGAGGCCAAGAGTTTGAGACCAGCCTGGGCAACATAGCAAGACTCTGTCTCTACAAAAAAAAATTTTTTTTTAAATTAGCTGGATGTGGTGGTGTGTGCCTGTAGTCCTAGCTACTTGGGAGGCTGAGGCAATAGGATGGCTTGAGCCCAGGAGTTTGAGGCTGCAGTGAGCTATGATGATGCCGCTGTACTCCAGCCTGGGTGACAGAGCAAGATTCTGTCCCTAAAAAAAAAAAAATATATATATATATATATATATGTGTGTGTATATATATATATATATATATATATAGTCCATGTTCAGATTCCTCTGATTGCCTCAATAATTTTCTTTACAATTGTTTTGTTTGAATCAGAACTTAAACAAGGTCCACACATTTCATCATTTGTGTCCTTGTTTTTGTAAAGGTGTGTGTTTTTTTTTCTTTTTTTGAGACAGAGTCTTGCTCTGTCGCCTGGGCTAGAGTGCAGTGGCATCATAGCTCACTACAACCTCAAACTCCTGGGCTCAAGCAGTCTTCCTGCCTCAGCCTCCTGAGCAGCTGGATCTCTTGCCCAGGCTGGTCTCGAACTCCTGAGCTCAAGCCATCCGCCCGTCTCGGCCTCCCAGAGTGCTAGGATTACAGGCATGAGCTGCTGCACCTAGCCTATTCCTTGGTCTATTTTTTAAAAATATATTCTTGAGTCATTTTTGTTGCTCACCAATATTTTGCTATGAAAAGTTTCAAACATATGACAGAGTTGAAAGACTTGTATAGGCTAATAGACTCTATTAGTTTCCTATGCTGCATAACAAATTACCCCAAATTTAGTGGCTTCAAACAGCACTCATTTACAATCTCACAGTTGCTGCAGGTCAGGAGCCTGGCAAAGCATGACTGGGTTCTCCACTCAGGGTTTATTAGGCTACAGTCAAGGGTGTCGGGCAGGGCGTCTTTCTCGTCTGAGGCTCGGGTCCTCTTCCAAGTCCATGTTAGGATTCATCTCCATATGGTTGTAGGAGTAAGGTCCTATTTTCTTCCTAGCTGTCCTCTGGGGATGCTCTCAGCTCCTAGGGGCCACCCATAGTTCCTTGCCCTGTGAGTTCTTCTCCCGATTGGCAGTGTATTTCAAAGCCAATAAGGGAGAATCTCTCTCTTTCTGATTTGGTAAAACAGAATCTTATATGACACAACGTGATCATGAGCTTGACTTCCCTTCACCTTTGCCATAGTCTGTTGGTTAGAAGCAAGTCACAGATTCTGCCTGTACTCAGGGGGAAGGGATTGTATAAGAGCTTGACTCCTCGGGATCACCTTAGCGTGTGCCTGTACCCCCACCCTCCAGATTCTACCATCAACCTTTACTACACCCATTTTATCACTTTCTATTCATGTCTCCATCCTTAAGTCACGTCAACATTTTCTTCAAAGGAGTCCCCCTGGTTGGGGAGTGGGGAAGCAGGTGTAGGTTTAGTTGAAACAAGATCTGCTGTGTGTTGTCAATATGATTGGCTAAGAGACGGGTACGTAGGTTCATTGTACTGTTTTTCGGGTTTTTTTTTAAATTTTTATTTTAGAGACAGGGTCTTGCTCTTGCTCAGGCTGGTCTTGAACTCCTGAGCTCAAATGATCCACCCGCCTTATCCTCCCAGAGTGCTAGGATTACAGGCGGGGCCATTGTATTGTTATCTTTTACTTTTCTGTATGGTTGAAGATTTCCATAAGAAAAGGCTTTCATGTGTATCTCCTTAATTTCAACTTCTTTAATTATATCATTCAAATTTTCTGTGTCTTTATTTTTTTGCCTAATTGATCATCATAAATCAATACAACCATAACCCAGAAATACTGCAAGTTCTATTCCAGACCACTATAATAAAGCAAATATTGCAATCAAGTGAGTCACATGAATTTTTGGGTTTCCCCAGTGTGTATAAAACTTATATTTGGCTGGGTGCTGTGGCTCATACCTCTAATCCTAGCACTTTGGGAGGCTAAGGCGTAGTATCGCTTGAGGTCAGGAGTTCAAGACCAGCCTGAACAAGAGCTAGACCCTGTCTCTATAAAAAATAAAAAAATCAGCCAAGCATGAGTGTGTACATCTGTAGTCTCAGCTACTTGGGAGGTTGAGGCAAGAGGATTGCTTGAGCCCAGGAGTTTGAAGTTGCAGTGAGTTACGATGCTACCACTGCACTCTAACCTGGGTAACAGAGTAAGACCCTGTCTCCAAAAAAAAAAAAAAAAGTTATACTTACTCTATACTGTAATCTGTTAAGTGTGCAATAGAATCATGTCTAAAAAAATGTACATACTTTTATTACTGAAAAATACTAGTGATAAATGATCCTTAGCGATAAATGAGCCTTCAGCGAATTGTAATCTTTTTGCTGGTGGAGGGTCTTGCCTCAATGTTGATGGCTGCTGACTGATCAGGGTGGTGGTTGCTAAAGGTTGGGCAGCTGGCAATTTCTTAATGTAAGACAATATAGTTTGCTGCATTGACTGACTCTTCCTTTCACAAAAGATTTCTCTGTAGTATGTGATGCTATAGGATAGCATTTTATCCAGAGTAGAACTTCTTTCAAAATTAGAGTCAATCCTCTCAAATCTTGCTGCTGCTTTATTATCCATGAGGAGCAACTCCTCATCTTTTAAAGTTTTATCTTAATATTGCAGCAATTCAGTCACAGCTTCAGGCTCCACTTCTAATTTTAGTTCTCTTGCTGTATCCACCACATCTGCAGTTACTACCGCCGCAAAAGTCTTGAACCCCTCAAAGTTTCATCCATGAGGGTTGGAATCAACATCTTCCAAACTTCTGTTAATGTTGATATTTTGACCTCCTCCCATGAATCACAAATGTTATTGATGGCATCTAGAATGGCGTATCCTTTCCAGAAGGTTTTCAATTTACTTTGCCCAGATCCATCAGAGAAATCACAATCTATGGCAGCTATAGCCCTTGTATTTCTTAAATAATAAGACTCCTTGAGGCAGGGATGCAGAATGGATGTTGTGTTAGCAGGCATGGAAACAACATTCATCTCCTTGTATATCTCCATCAACACTCTTGGGTAACCAGGTACATTGTCAATGAGTAGTGATATGTTGAAAGGAATCTTTTTTTCTGAGTAGTAGGTCTCAATAGTGGACTTAAAATATTCAGTAAACCATGGTATAAATAGATGTGCTGTAATTCAGACTTTTTTGTTCCATTTATAAAGCATAAGCAGAGTAGATTTAGCATAATTTTTAAGGGCCCTAGGATTTTTGGAATGGTGAATGAACTAACCTCTACTAGCTTCAAACTTTTCTTCTGCAGCTTCCTCACCTCTCTCAGCCTTCATAGAATTGAAGAGAGTTAGGGCCTTGCTCTAGATTAGGCTTTGGCTTAAAGGAATGTTGTGCCTTGTTTGATCTTCTATCTAGACCACTCAAATTTTCTCTAAATTATCAATAAGGCTGTTTTACTTTCATATCATGTGTCAGTTCACTGAGTAATACTTTTAATTTCTTTTCTTTTTTTTTTCTTTGACACAGAGTCTCACTCTGTTGCCTGGGCTAGAGTGCCATGGCATCAGCCTAGCTCACAGCAACCTCAAACTCCTGGGCCCAAGCAATCCTCCTGCCTCACTCAGCCTCCTGAGTAGCTGGGACTACAGGCATGCACCACCATGCCTGGCTAATTTTTTCCATTCTTAGTTGTCTGGCTAATTTCTTTCTATTTTTAGTAGAGACGGGATCTTGCTCTTGCCGAGGCTGGTCGGGAACTCCTGACCTCAAGCGGTCCTTCCGTCTTGGCCTCCCAGAGTGCTAGGATTACAGGTGGGAGCTATCACACCCAGCCTATTTTTTAAAATATATTTTCTGCTGCCTCCTCTCCTACCCTGAATTCCAACTATATATATGTTAGAACACTTGGTATTATCCCACAGGTCATTCAATTTTTTTTTTTCTTGCCCTTTCTTTTTTTTTTTCTTCTGTTCATTTTTTCCTTAGGCATTTTTTTTTTTTTTTGTTTCTGAACTTTAGTTTATAGAGTTTCTATTGCTGTGTCTTTAATCTTCAGGTTCACTTATCTTTACTTATACACTTTTATGAAATCTATCCAGTAAACTTGTCATTTCAGATGTTGTGTTTTAAGCTCTAGGAATTCAGTTTTGTTCTTTTTTTTTTAATCTTCATGTCTTTCTTCCTTATGTTCTGCTTTGCAGTCTGGGAAGTGCTTCTGGGCAGTAAGCTGGGGCACTCTTAGGCTCACTTTGTTTCCCTTCTCTCAAGGATCACAGTCCTGCTCTGCTCGTCGTCTAGTGTCAAAAAACAGTTTTGGGGCCAGCGCTGTGGCCCACACTTGTAATCCTACCAGTCTGGGAGGCTGAGGTGGGAGGATCGCTTGAGCTCAGGAGTTCGAGACTAGCCTGAGCAAGAGTGAGACCTCTCTACCAAAAAGAAGGGGGAAAAAACCCAGCTGGGCATTGTGGTGCGTGCCTATAATCCCAGCTACGAGGGAGGCTGAGGTAGAATGATCACTTAGAGCCCAGGAATTGGAGGTTGCAGTGAGCTATGATGATGCCACTGTACTCTACCCAGGGCAACAGAGTGAGACTCTGGCTCAACAAAAAAAAAAACGAGAAAACTGAGCACCCCTCCTCACAACTCCTAACTCCTTTAAAAAAAAAAAAATAGAAAGAAAGAAAGAAAGAAAAAATAAATAGAAACAGTTTGCATATATATTTTAAAAACAATTTTTTTTAGTTGTTTATGTTGGGGCCAGAGCAAATCTGGTACCAGTTGCTCCATCATGACTCGGTCTTTGTTTTGGATAGTTCCTATTTCAATGTGAAATGCCTTTTACATGGATTTATACTTTGACTAACTTGAATATCCCTGGTTTTCTTTTTCTAATTTTTTTTATGATGGTAAAATACACATAACATAAAATTTACCATCTTAACCAGTTTTTTTTTTTTGAGACAGAGTCTCACTCTTTTGCCCGGGCTAGAGTGAGTGCCGTGGCGTCAGCCTAGCTCACAGCAACCTCAGACTCCTGGGCTCAAGCGATCCTTCTGCCTCAGCCTGCCGAGTAGCTGGGACTACAGGCATGCACCACCATGCCCGACTAATTTTTTCTATATATTTTTAGCTGTCCAATTAATTTCTTTCTATTTTTGGTAGAGATGGGGTCTCGCTCTTGCTCAGGCTGGTCTCAAACTCCTGAGCTCAAACAATCCGCCCTCCTCAGCCTCCCAGAGAGCTAGGATTACAGGCGTGAGCCACCGCGCCCGGCCTGTTTTTTTTTTTTTTGAGACAGAATCTGGCTCTGTTGCCCAGTCTAGAGTGCCGTGGCATCAGCCTAGCTCACAGCAACCTCAAACTCCGAGACTCAAGCAATCCTCTGCCTCAGCCTCCTGAGTAGCTGGGACTACAGGCATGTACCACCATGCCTGGCTAATTTTTTTTTCTATGTATATTTTTAGTTGTCCAGATTATTTCTTTCTATTTTTAGTAGAAATGGAGTCTTGCTCTTGCTCAGGCTGGTCTCGAACTCCTGACCTTGAGTGATCCTCCCGCCTCGGCCTCCCAGAGTGTTAGGATTACAGGCGTGAGCCACCGCGCCCGGCCTGTAAAATTGTTTATGAGAGCAAGCAGTTGAATACTTTTATATCCATTAATAAAGTATTAATCAAATAAATTGTGGCACATCCATGCAATGGAATACAAAGCAGCCATTAAAAGGGATAGATAGTTCTGTACACACTGATGTGGTGTAATAGCCAAGATATATTATGTTTGAAAAGTAAATTGTAAAAATAGTTTATACTTATATACACTGTTTTATAATGATAATTATAAATATAGCATGGACTTCAAGAAAATTTTACTCAAAGTTAAAGTCTTCATAGATACAACTTCCAAAATGTAAATACTGCATATGGTTTATCAAATGTTGTAGTGTGAATGGTATTTACAAAGTAGTGAACATTTCTTTATGAACGTCTTTCAATACATACGCCATTGTCCCAGATATAATTTCACTCAGTGGAATTTTTGAATCAAATAGTATGTATCCTTACACCTTTTATGGATGTTGTCATACTGTACCAATTTATGTTTGTTCATTCACCAAATATTTATTGAGCATCTCTTATGTGTAGGCACTGTGCTGTGTGCTAGCAAAGAGACTTCACCCACCCTTTATGAATCCTAGCAGAGAGGGAATAGATATTAAAGAATCACACAAGTGTATGTAAAATCACAACTCTGACAAGTGCTAAGAAAGAGAGCAACATGGTACAATGAAAATATATAAGAGGGAAGATTTGACTTCATCATGAGGGCTAGAGGTTTCTGTGGGGAGGTTTGAGCAAATATCTTAAGTATGAATAGGTATTAACCAGGTAGGGCCATCATGGAGGGAATTCTGAACATAAGGAACAGCAACGACCCTATAACAGGAAAACATAGACTGTGTTGGAGGGACTGGCCAGGGAGGCTCGGCCATGGGGGAGGTATGGCATTAAAATGGGGCTGGAAGTAGGGAAGGAGTTAAATTATGCAGAGCTATGTTTAAGGTTTTAGTCTTAAGAACAATAGAAAACCATTAAACTTTTTTTGTTGGGGTGAGTGTAGGGAACATAATCAAATTTGCATTTTCAACCTGTCATTTTGCTACTGAGTGGAAAATACACTGTATAGGGAAAGAGATAGAAGTAAGGAAACAAGTTAGGAGACTTTTATAGGAATTGAGGCTTAATTGTGGATTGGACCCGGGTGTGGTCATTTTGGTGGAAAAATATGGACATATTCTGGAGACATTTAGGTAATATCATTGTCAGGAGTTGGTGGTGGGTTGAAGATGAGAGTAAGGAAGAAATGACTGACAGTGATGGTGACTGGCCCATAGTTGGTTACACAGTGTTTTTTAGATTATAATGTTAATATTTTTCTCAATGTGTTTTCTGGTTGTTGCTTTCTGATAAAGGAAGTCTCTTTCTGTTTTTAGCATATAAAGCATTTTGACCAAAAATGACTTAAATTTTATCAAATACCTTTTAGCATCTACCAGTTTGGTCCTGTATTTTCTTTCCTTTTCTTTATCATTTAAATTATATTAACATAAATAACTATATTAACAGATTTTCTAAAGTTGGGTCATCCTTGCATTCTTGAAATAAAGTCTTTTTGTAGTCACGGTATATGATTCTTTAATAATTAGTAGATTAGATGTGCTGATATTTTCTTAGGATTTTTATATCTACCGTTGTAAGTGAAATTGGACCTTTTTTGAAAAAACTTGATTTTTTTCTTTTCATATATAAATGACCCAAATTATGTTGTTTTGTTAGATATTTGATTGATGTAGAAGGCATGAGGCCAGATGATGCAATTGAATGTAAGTATAAGGGTTGTGACTATTTTTCCTTTTTATAAAAGTTAAAGGTGGAAATGTAGATGAAGTTCTTGAATTTTGAAAAAAAAGTTTGTAATTCATTCATTCTCATATGTGATAGTCTTGCCAAAAGTTTATAAAGAAATGTATGTGGAAGTAGTGAGATGTAACAGCCTGAATAATTAGTCAGTGAATTTCAGCTTTGATTTGCTTTCTCTGGGAAAGGTTTGCTTTTTGTACAGTTATTGCTAATAATTCATCCACTCCTCAGTATTCAATAGGTGCCGAGGACATTGCTTAGAAAGACAAAACTACATCGAAGACCTTCAGAATGGGCCTATTAGAAAGTAAGTCTTGCATTTTATATGTGACATTGTGGTTAGGGAGAGCTCTTTTTTTTTTTTTCAATTTTTAATTATTATAGGTACATAATTGTATGTATTTATAGGGTACATGTGATCTTTTGATACAGGCATACAATATGTATTAATCAAATAAGGGTAATTGGGATATCCGTCACCTCAAGCATTTATCGTTTCTTTGTGTTGGAAAAATTCCATTCCACTCTTTTAGTTATTTTAAAGTATACCATAACTTATTGTAGACTACAGTCACTTTGTTATGCTATCAAATATTGTTTATTCTATCTAACTATATTTTTGTATCCATTAACCATCCCCACTTTATCCCCACTACCCTACCCAGCCTCTGGTAACCATCATTGCATTCTCTGTCTCCATGAGATCAGTTTTAATGTTTTCTCACTCACATATGAGTGAGAACATGTGAGATTTTGTCGGGAGCCATGAGGCCCGGCAGCTGCTTATCCAAGATGGCCACGAGCCATGTGGATCTGCCCGATTACCTAAAATGGCCGACCAAGCCCGCGCATTTGCAAAAGCCCGCAAAAAGAGCTTGTAAGTTTCCATTTACTCAGTGTGACGTAACCCTTGGGCAGCCTGCGTGCGCGGGCATTTCCATGGTGACTCCTTGGAAAGTACCGCCCTAGCTACTTCCTCCTTCTGCCTTACTTAAGCCTCTGCCCTACTGCCATTAAACGAGACTTGATCAGACTCCTGTCTTGTCTCCATTTCTTGTGTCTCTTGCCTCTCCCAATTCCCACTCCCTCCTCCAGGTCCCACGAATAACTGGCCTCGCGGGACGGGACAACATTCTACTCTACCCCTCGTGAAGGAAGACATCAATGACTATTTCTTAGCCATCCTTCTCCAAATATCTTCTACCTTAAATAATGTATCTGTTCTTGTAACTGCAGTAATCCCCTCCATGCTGATGAACCGCAAGTCTGTACTTCATCCCTGTTCTTTCCACATGAAGTCGTGCTCTTAGGAGGCTATCACATTTTCGTGTAAAGCTCATATGATAGATGAATTTATTTTCTTCCCACAAAACAACACCTCCACCCCCAGTGACCCATTTAACAAATATTTATTCAATAAATACTTATGGAATGCCTATTGAATTCCAGAGATCATGCTGGGTATTTCCTTATTGTTTATTTCTTTTTACAATACCTTTTTTTCAGATCTATAGATATATTTTCAAAAATTATATCTAACCATAATTATTTTGTTACCATTTTTGTCTTCCTGATATTTATATTTTTAGTTAACAATGCCTCATATTTTTGCATTTCCTTTTCTTTATCTGTGTGGTTTTCAATCCTAGCTGCAAATTGGAATTTTCTGAGAAATTTTTAAAAATTATAATTGTCTAGATCTCACCCCTCACCAATTGAATTCGAATCCCTACAGATTAAAAGCTAGTCTCAATACTTAAAAAATATTACCTTAAGCAATTCTGATGGTCAATAAGGTTGAAAAAAGCACTGACCATTTTTTTCATCACATGCTCAGTACGTTTTTCACCTCTATCTTACCTAAGCTACACTCTTAAACAATGGCTCTTTATCTCAAAAATGTACATTTTCATGACAAAAATATAAACTATAAATCTGATTTCTATCCTATTAGAATTTTCTTCCTCAATCTTTCAAGTCAAAATTAAATATCACATCTTTCATGTATTTTCATGCTTTCTTCATGTACAGTCTCTGATAACCCTTGGATACATTAATTTATCCATATTTGATTTGTATATGTTGTTTCTTTATATTTATTATTATGCAAGTTTTTAATACAAAGTTTTGCTGTCTGTTTGAAACCCAATGAATCAAAAATCATAGGGTGTATGACCCCAAAATTTGTAATTTCAGAATAATTTTCAACTACTCCTCAGGTAGCTAAACCATGGAAGCAATGCAATAGAAATTGGGAGATACTGTTTGATATCCCTCATATTTTGTTTTAATACATGGCTAGGAATTTAGTAACATTTTTCTTAAAAAGCAATCTCTGCAAACATGATAATCTCCCAAGTAGAAAGAAAATTAGTTGTGCAGAATTACATTATTATTATTGTTTTCCAGTGCCAGATATGGCAATCTTCATAACCTGTGCTTAATCGCTAGGCCCAGATAAAGTTCCTGGTAAATTCTACCAAACATTTATGAAAGAAATTCTATACATTCTCTATAGTGTCATGCAGAAGATAGAATAATTCATTCTATGAGGCCAGTGTTAATTACTCTGATACCAAAACCAGAGTAAGATAATACAAGAGAAAAAAACTAAAGACCAGTATCTCTCATTAGTACATATGAAATAATCCTCAACATAACCTGCTATTAGAATTTTATTCAGTCTGTCAACAGATATTTTTGTTGCTATATGGAGTGCAGAACATGTATTACCCCAAATATTATCATTATGAGTACTTAATACAAAACTGTTAAATATATAACTTCTAATGGCTCTCTGCATTGATAGCTAGTTTTTATAGTGAAAATATTTATTGTTAAATTAGACTTACTGACTGTGCTTCCTATGTATTCTCAAAATTTTCTGTCATGAAGTAATTCATTTATGTGAAGACTACATTACTGACAATGATGGCTGCTTACTTATTTCATGTTAGAATATTAGTATCAAAGTGATTTAACTAAATTGACAGTGGAAATGCCCTAAAGTTTCAAAGTTTTCTCATATGAATATTTCTCTTAATCATGTTATTATTAGCAATGTCACATATTTGTAGTCCTTTGTAGATCTGAAAGCATTTCACAAACACATTTCTTTGTCTTGTGTTCATGTTTCATGACAGAGAGCAAATAGCATCATTTACATGTTAGAGATTAAAGATCTAGCTCAGGGAAGACTGAACAACAGTTTTCTTTCACTTAGGAAGGTTTTCTATTTTTGACTGACTTCAACTTTAAGAGGAGACCATGAAACAGTAAAGGAGGAAGGGAATTCCTAGAAGCTAGACTTATTACACAAACCAACCCTAGAAATAAAAGAGGCGATCTACATCAAGGGAGAACTCTTTCACAATCAGATAAAATAAAAAACAATGAAATGAATAAATGACACAGTCAAAACTCAACCTAGACTTATACCTCTAACTTGAGTTTTTTTATTATTTCATAAAATCTAGATAGTAATTAATAAAACAGGTATTGTCAATTTGTAGATGAATCTTCATTTAAAACAAAAAAAAACTGTCTTCTAAATCTAGGCTGAAATGATTATCCTGCACCCTAGGACATTTAAGACTTGTAGTCACAGCTTCACCTTTCTGCAATAACATAAATTCAAATAAAATGTTCTAGCTAGTTTTGTGAAAGGTTGACAGAAAAATTTTTTAAATTTCATTTGATCCATTTTTTGATGGAACATAGCAGTAGAGTACTGTGTCCCTGCAATACAATGAGATAGTAATACTATTGTGTTCCTGCGATACTCTGCTAGCTGCTTTTATGTACCAATTTTTCTTGTATTTCATATCTGTGACTTTCTTTTTTAAAAAAATGTTTTATGGGCCAGGGTCAGCAACTATTATAAGCAATCATTTCTCAGAGGTTAGGTTTCCCGAATCCTAGTCGTGTGTAAATATATCCCGCTGGGAAATTCAGAATTGGAAAGACCTCAGGAGGACTTTCTATCCAGGCATGGTAGCACGAGGCTACAGTGAAACTATTCATGTCACATCTCTCCTCTAACACCTTTTTTGTGAAAGTGATTCCTATCTTCATCAGTTCCCACGTCAACAAAATATTTCTTAAGACAACTGCCTGAAATAAAGTATAAAATCTCAAATAAAATCCTAAAAGAAACTTCTGATATAATTTCAATGAAAGGTTGGAACTATATTTACTATTTATATTACCTTAATTTTGGATGTATTTAAGGCAAGTACAACTCCTCAGAAATATTACGTTTTCATGTTTTAAGATAATTTATTGTATCATTTCATCCCAAATTGTCCTCATCTCTCATAAGCCTAATAGTATACATGCAAGTTAGAAACATAAAATCATCTGAAGGACAAAAGTGAGACGTGGGTAGAAAACTGTCCACCTAAGCTGGTTTTACTGTTTTATCTGAGTGACATTAAGTGGAATCTCTGTA